>JAVQJG010094937.1:0-24274 GCA_036024015.1 Craterocephalus amniculus | reverse complement strand
AGTTGATTCGTTCAAGGCGCTCCTGTCTGCCATCTTTCTGCTCGTTTTGAGTACGGCAAGTGTCCACAGTCACATACTTAAAATCTTAACGGGTTTGAGTACATAATCCGGGTACTTTTGCATACTCATTTTTCGCGTACTATGCATTTCGCGTACTATGCATACTTTTTTTCATTTTGATGTAGTATACTCAAAATTTTGAGTATTAAGTATGGAAGTATGCGATTTGGGACACAGCACTTGTTTCAATGAAAAACATTGAATGCTGTGAAATATTAAAATATCTTCTTGCTTGGATCTGAAGTGCTGTAAAAGAGCTGAAGGTATAGAAAAAGCTGTGCATTAAAGCAGAACCACTAATACCAATTCATTCACAGACTTAAGAAGTAAACTTTACAATGTGCTTACAGATTGTCTGAATGCTTCATTTATTGATCAAAACGTACAACAATGTTCTGTAAGATATGTTTGAAACATGCAATAAATGTAATTTTGAACCTGATTAGTAATGAACAAATATTTGATGTAATGATGCCTTTTCAGGATAAACTACAAAATGTTTAAAGCTGTAGCATTGTAAATATGATCATTTTACTTGCTTTGATATGTTAAACATGATACGTTGACAGAAACTTGAGAAGTTAATATCAGATCTAAAGAAAACATCTAAATTTATATAAAAAAAAATCATCCATTTCATTGGAGAATATTGAGCTGTATTTTCTCCTGACTGTTGCACTGCATTGAATGTATGCCTAAAAACATCTATTTTAAAGAAGCTTTCGGGGGGAGTTGTTATGGGTTCAATTCTAAATTTCTGCGGTTACGTTTATTAAGCGTAGATTTTCCGCAGCTTTTAAGGCTGCCAAAGTGAGATGACAGTCGTCCCTATCATATCATCGGCGCGCGCACTCACGCGCACACCGTCTTGTGCTGCCGTGGCTGATTCGCGTTGAGCCAATCGATGTGGGCGGGGTTTTCCAAGCAATCCAGCCAATCCACGGCCCCCACGACCGGTCAGTGGCGTGCGCTGCTCCGCTGTGGCTGGGCAAGGGAAGCTATGCACTACAGCGACCAACACATGGGACTGCTCAGAGTTAGGCATAACATTAGTCAAAACAACGTCAGCTGTCATCTGTGGAATATAACAAGAGGCAACCTTTGAGATCCATATTCAGCCATGGTTTCCATTGACCACATATCTCACAAGTTACTGACTTACATCCCATATGTTCTTGTTTTGATTGATATGCGATATGAAGGTAAGCGCTAACTCGCTGTATTTTACTACACAAGTTTATCATAGTCATCAACTAGTGGCTTCATGTTGTCATAAGTTGAACTTTGGTCAGTCAGACGGCCTGTTTTTGGTCAGACTGACATGCTACGTAAGTGACAGCGTTAGCCTACTAAGTCGCTAGCTTTGCTGACGTTAAGCTAGCTAATAACTGTATATTGTTTCAGCCTAGGCTACAATTTAAAGTGAGTTAACTAACTTGTTTTAGAATAAAAGTAATGTAAAACTAAACTACTTATTTGGGGACTTTTTATCCTGTAAGCTATCTTGTGGCCAACTGGGGACATATGTTTAATTTTATACATGACAAATGAAAAGGATTTATTTGCGTTTTTCCGTGGAAAGTATAGTAAATAGTAAAGTAAACATTGAAAAGGTGAATACTGTACTGTAGTTTGCGAGTTGCTCGGATTTTTTGCAAGAATATGCCACATACGTCTATATGTGTGTTTGCCTCCCTAGGAGTAAAATGTGGAAAGGAAGGGAGTGTGGACAATCACATGGAAATGGGGAAGAAACTGCTCGCTGCTGGCCAGCTAGCTGATGCTCTGTCTCATTTCCATGCTGCTGTTGGTGAGTTGCAGAATTTATTCATTTTCGTTTTTTGCAAGAAGAGCAATTGAAAAAAACGAACAAAAGTTTATGTTGTATCTTTTTTTTGTTGTAATGTGTTAGATGGGGATTCAAAGAACTACATGGCATACTACAGGCGAGCTACGGTATTTCTTGCAATGGGGAAGTCCAAATCTGCACTGCCAGATCTAAGCAGAGTTATTGAACTCAAGCCAGACTTCACATCTGTGAGATTTATTTATTTTTCTTACAACTGAAGCAATTTGTTGATTGTTTTTTTAATTCACACTTCACATCATGAGTTTGACAGAGCAATGTAAGAAACAACTGTACATAAATATCTCTGTAAGTCTGCTTAACATGTGTGCAGGGATTCCAATTTATCTGGACTTTATTAAGAATTTCTTAAGTTCTGTCATTTTTTTGACATGTCTACAGTCATGGATGTCGGTATATGAACACGAAACTCTTACTGTTTCTCAACAGGCGCGGCTTCAGAGGGGACATCTTCTTCTGAAGTGGGGAAAGCTGGATGAAGCAGAGAGTGACTTCAAGAAAGTGGTAAGTATACGAATATGCAGTTTAAAGCAAAGCACGGCAGCAAAACTTGGAGAAGCAAAAACTCACCAGGAGATGTCAGTGTTGATCTGTGGCTTGGTTGGGCTGGGAACTTGATGGGACATGACAGACAGTCAAGTGTGAATTATAGTGAAATAAAGATCTTCATAAAACCGATTAATTCTTCACAAAGGTTTTTCTGTGTGAAAAGTGGATAAATTAATATAAAACCATGCAGAGAGAGAGATCTTATATGAAAAGAAAGTCTACTTTCCTCTGCAATGAGGAACGTGAGCAGGAGACGGAACATGAGCAGGAGCCTTATAGCTCCGAAATATCGTATTCCTTGTTCATTTTGTTAGTGTGGGCAGCAGGATGGAATAAAATTCATGTCTTGTAAATCTAATCCAAGTCAGATTTATTTCTGTAGCTTTCTCTAAAATCAGGTTTCATACTGGATGTGTTGTTTTCCTAAAGCTTGGTCCCTGTTTTTAACATGCTGCAAGGAGGGGAACATGCATAATTTCATTTTTAAGAGCACGGCGATCGCTTTAAACAAACCTTGAAAACGTCGGTGTAGTCAATGTTTATTGTGTCATTTAACATTAATGACACTTCCACAAATAAAACTGATAGCTAATGATTTACCCATGTCTTTTTAATGCCCATCTTAATGAGGGCTGCCCCTATTGTTATTCATCGGATTTGGGCGTCCACATATAATACATACTGTATCTCTCTAGGTCTATAAGGAAGTAAAAGTAGTGTTCTTCTCAATGTCACTCATTGGTAGTTTGTCTGAATATTAACATTTTTCAAATCTAGTTTCAATAGTCTTAGCAATTTTCTGAGATCCATATTTAGAAATGTGCTTTTTTTCTGATGGAGCACACAGAAAATCAGTTACATTCTGGTAAAAGCTAAGTGAAAAGTCCCGAATTCCTGTTTGACAGACTAAAACATGAACTTCCTACATGGCTAATCTGGAGGAGAGGTAAGGGGCTGCAGGCTATTAAAGTATCTGATTAGAGTTTTTAAATCCAAGTCAAACACTTTCTAGAGCTGTTTAAGGCAAAGACGCCCTTGTGATTTTAATCAGCTAAGCACCGTCCTTCCCATCCTTCCAGAGACCTGTTTTGGCTGCTGCAGTTTTAGGTGGACAACATTTTACTGATATGATGTCATGGATTCTGGCCAGAGGTGCACAGTGTACTGCTGCTTCAGCAGTCTACAACTGTGGCCTATCCTAATGCATCACATTTATGCTCTTCCCTAAGCTGAGCTGGCAAAAAATGCTTAAAAGGTAGTCATGTCTTTTTTTTGTTAGGGATGTGTTGTTGGCTGAGATAGCTCTTTATAAATATGATGAACTCTAAGATGGGGATGATCACAGTATAATAGGTTTAGGAAGGCCTGCTGTCGGGAAGCAGAAGTTGGCTCCAGAATCTCCTACAGAAAGGTGCTGGTGAGAGGATGATCTACCTTCTATGTGTCATATTCCTCATTCTCTCCTGCTTTCATACTTATTATTTTCTCCCGCTTTAGAGGTGCGGTTCTTTAAAAGTACCCGGTTCTAATACCCTGCTTTAAAATCTTCCAGCTGAAATCCAACCCAAGCGACAAAGAAGAGAAAGAAGCCCAAAGTCAGCTGGCAAAGTCAGATGAGATTCAGCGGCTAGTGGCTCAGTCACGCAGCAGCTTCAGCAGCAAGGATTATACGACAGCTGTTGCTCAGCTTGACACCATCATTGAGGTAAAAGGCATATACCTTGTTAGTCATTTCCTTGCAAACATGAGATCGTCCTTGCTGTCATTGCTGCAGAATGCAGGCAGCATTTGTATAGAAGCATCAATTTATACAAATTTTTTTTCACCTATTACAGACTTGCATTTGGGATGCAAACTCTCGTGAGATGCGAGCAGAGTGTTACATTCAAATGGGAGAGATGGGGAAGGCCATCAGTGACCTGACAGCTGCATCCAAGTTAAAAAATGACAACACGCAGGCTTTTTATAAGCTCAGCACCATCTACTATAATCTTGGAGACCATGAGATGTCCCTCAAGTAAGATACAGTCGCAGACAGATTTTTTTTTGAGGAAGTTGAATTTGAAGGTCATGGCTGAAGCATGTGTAGTATATAAGCTGTGCAATGATTTGGGTGCATAAGTAATTCAACAGTAACTGCCTTTTATTTTTTCCAGGATTTTTATTCTGCCTTGAAACCATTCCTATTAAAAATGATAATGTTCAGCCTTTAGTAGCTGGTACATGCTGGTATTCTGTATTCAGCCCACTATTACTGTGTAAAAACTGCTGTGGACACTGAGCTCAGCTCAGTGTAATGTCACAAGAAAAAAGCCTTACAAAGAATGCCAAATAAATAAAAGAAGAGGAAGGGCAGTCACCAATTCTTAACCAGACAAGCGCCGTGAATTTACGACCATATTTTTCACACAGTCTATTTTGTTCTTGCTGCTGTTGTTGTTCACTGCACCACATACATGAGGCGACAACCAAAAGTTTGTGTTTTCACCTTCCCCTCTCTGATCCGCAGCGAGGTGCGGGAATGCCTGAAGCTGGATCCCGACCACAAGCAGTGTTACAGCCATTACAAGCAAGTCAAGAAGCTCAACAAACAGATCCTGTCTGCCGAGGAACTCATCCAAGAGCAGAGGTGTGTGTGCGTGTGTGTGTTTAAATTGACTATCTGTGGGGATAAGAATGTATTTAAATGCATCAGAAATACTTTGATGTGGTGGTGGATACGAAGCTGAATGCAGAAAAGTGGTCCGTCGGTTGTGAGATGGTGCAGAAACAATCGCCTCACCTTGAATACAGACAAAATAAAGATAATTGTTGACTTCAGGGGGACTCGGAGTAAACAAACTTCCTGGGAGAAAAGGTGGATTATTCCAAGTACTTTGGAGTAGAGCTAGACAACAGAGTGGGCTGGATTGGCAACGCAGAGACCATCCACAAGGGCAAATTCTGCTTTTTAAGGAAGCTAAGTTCATTTAATGTCTGCACCAAGATGTTGCACCTCTTCCAGAAGTCTGTGGAGAGTGCAATCAGCTTGGCAGCATCAGAGCCACAGACTGAAAGAGAGACTGAGCAAACGGATCAAGAAGGCTGCACAAGCTGCTGAAAATGGATGATCGTTTGCGGTTTCTGAACAACACAGAGAAGAAACAACAGTGTGTTCAGTGTGATGTTTTGCCTAGTTCAATGCAAGACAGTCAGGATCATCCCTGCCCGCAGCCAAATCACCGTCTTCTTGTAATTAAATTATAGTTTCATTATTAAAAACTGAACAAAAACACACAGCATTGCAATTCCCTTCCGGGATTAATAAAGTATTTTCCATTTAATTTGCTTTCATTATTCCCTAGATATGAGGACATTTTGTCTTGTAATCTATGTGGTTTCAGTTAAATGTATCCTCTGGTAAAAACGAAATCTGATTTCCTTTGTTTGTGTAAAACGGCCTCAAGATTCCATTTTGGTATGAATTAAAATGACATTAAATTGGTGTGATGTTTGTGGGTGCTGCGATCCATGACCACTTTTCCTATTTTCTGCCTTTTTTAGGTATGAAGATGCAGTCAGCAAGTACGAGGCAGTGATGAAGACCGAACCCAACGTGCCCCATTTCTCACTTCTCGCCAAGGAGCGAATCTGCCATGCATTAGCACACGTAAGACCCTTGAATATGACAACAGATGCTTACTTGTTAGAAGATTAAGCTAATCATCATGCTCTCTGTGTTACAATCAGGGCCAGCAGGGGAGCAGAGCTATCTCGGTGTGTAGCAAAGTCTTGCAGTCGGAGCCTGAAAATGTGAATGTGCTAAAGAATAGAGCTGAAGCCTATATCCAAGATGAGCAGTATGAAGAAGGTAAGCTGAATGTGGTTGGGTGTATTTTTCATTTTATTCGAGTCGGTGGTCATGTTAATGTTGGTGAGTTTGTTCATCTCTACACGGACAAAACAAGCTGATGGGGTATGCAAATGTTCAGTCTGGTTTGCTTGTTCATTCTGGCATTTCATTTGCACATCATGCTCGGCGATTGGACAGCTTCTGTAACGTACGTTTTCTGATGGGACTTGGGATGTTGTTGGTATAAATGGGATTGTTTATTTTGAGTCACTGCTGGCATATTTTTTGTTTTCATTTTCTAAACCAAAGGAGGTGTCACAGAAAACTTTTTTTTAAATGTACAAAGGAGACAAGAGTTGCAGGAGTTTCTGTTTTTCATAAACAAATGAAGCTACGCTGCAAGGAGGCAGCAGATCCGACGCCTGGATCCGACCGTAATTTGAGCAACACAGTCGGGCCTTCGGTCTGCTGTATTGATATTTCAATCAACCCATCCTGCTGACATTTCGGGGTCTACAGTAGATATGCAAAACCGTTTGATAAACAGCATTTGGACTTCTGTAATAACAGGATAGTTGCACAAGTTGTTTTTTTGACTAAATCTTTTTTGTATTCACAGATTAAATTAGCACTGCATAGAATATTAGAAGAATATCACAGAACCTTCTTTTTTGTATGTGCTATAAGTATTTAGATTTTAAGAATGAAAGGCATGGGTCATCTATGAACATGCCCTTTCTGGTTACCTCTCTTTGCAGCAGCTATCTACTGTAAAGCTAAATGAATCCTTCAAAACTAAGAATGTATTCATTGTTTCATTAGAATTCATAGAGGAGTGCTTTATAAAGCTGCAGGCTTTCTGTAATGCGTTTGCTCCTACACTTAAATGAGGGATACTACTTTTGGTTAGCAGTGTTGTGGCTTAAGTGTAACACAAGGGGTCCTTGTAACATCAGGAAGAATCCACCAGTTTTCAGTGAAGCCTCCTTTAAATGCAGATCATTTGCGATGTTGTGTTAATGTTCACTACGCCCTGCAAAAATGTAACTTTGTTTTTATTTCAGCCAGTGCTGTGCATAAAGTTAACAGTGCGACACAATCCTTCTGATTATCACTATTTGAATAAGCAGATTGGATCCTAAATGCCTTAATAAATGCAGCAATATCTAATTTAGCGTCACCCTCTTCTATAGAAGAGAAGTACCACATGAGTCGTAAACCACCATTGATTATCTTTCAGCTTTGATTTGTTGTATGTGAACATCATTGTGAGCAGTGGACATTTATTAAATCAGACTGCAGCTGAAAACCTTTACTATGTCAAACTTAAAAGAATTTCATATAGCACAGATTACTTTTGGTGGATGAAAATACTGAAAGAACATCTTATAGAATGATACAGCATTCGCTCTGTTTTGCAGCAGTGAAAAAAAAAAGAAGCTGGAGGAATAACTTTGCACTGAAGCTGGTGGCTGTGTTTACATGAGTGATAAGGAGACCTGGAAAAAAAATTGTTTCAAAAGAATTGTGTGCACCTTTCTAATTTGATTGCACAAAATAATTGGTTAGTAGTACTGAGCTGTGAATCTGTTTTTAATGAGGGAAAAGTTGAGAGGGGTGTTAGCTGTGTTTCCTTTTATTTTTGCAAGCTAACAAAATGCCCAACCGGCACCGACAAGTTGCTTGCGTCAATAACGCCTAAAGACAATTAACAAATGAAAGATGCACCGACTTGGAAAGGCGTCAGATGCAGGCACAAGCATGCTTTAAGGTCAGTGTAACAGTGATGTCTGATTTTAGTTTTATGTTGGCCAACAACTCATAAAAATGTAAGTTGTAAAGGTCAATACACACATAAATAGCAGCTATAAAAGAAAAAAAAGAAATAAGATGAATCAAAGCTTTCTGCTCATTTTTGTTCTCCAAACATCCAGATATGTATCTGATGTTCCCACCCCTCATGTCACCCAAAAGTATTTTACTCTTACTTCACATGAGAAATAAAAACAACAATTTCAATATTTTATAAGCCGAAAGAAAAGTAAGATATTCATCCAGCTGTATCACTCAATAAACTCGGCCATTATTCCAAACCGGTCAGATAACAGTCCAGAACGAACACCTCAGCAGGGGCAGGAAATGCTGGCTGAACTGATACTGTGTATGTGTTATCATTACCATGGCAACACATGCAGACAAACCTCCCGCAGCTGCTGCAGCATCAACTGAATATGTTTGCACTTCAAATGGAAAGCTCCAGATGAAAATGAAAACCCCCAAAAATGTCATTTCCAGAGGGGGTTTTGTGTAAAATAACAAAAGTTTTCAGATATTCTAGTAATTTTCTAATGAACATGCTATTTTTCCTGTTTTCTAAACCACCTCAGGTTTAGATCAAAATATAGTACAGTTGCCTCAGAAAATCTTGACAACATTTCATGTGCTGCAGTGTGTGTGATGTTGCAACTTTTCAGATACCGGTTAGCTTGGTATCACCAGACAAATGAGCAAATGGGATTTTTGCCCAGAAGACCTCATCATCTGTTTACAAGGTGTTTCATCAACGGACAAAGATCAGAAAGCCATAAAACATAAGTAGATATACGTATCATCAGCAAGAACAAAGAAATCCCATATGAGACTTAAACTGTATTCACAAAACCAGGCTAAAGTACCTGACGATCCATTTTTATTCCCGACTTTCAAATCCCATCTTGTGTCTCTTCAGCATTAGATTCTAAATTAGATAGGCCTTAAAACTGGCCTGTGCCATCAGATTATGTCACTTTTCTGTGTATGCATTAATGGTGGGACGATATGATTTCCTCCAGATTTGATTCTTTTTTATTTTTTTGGCGTGTGGAGCATTGTGGTGCTAGGAGTAATAAAACAGCTTTCCTTACAACCCTGTATCGTTTTCAGTTCAGCTGGAAAAATATTTTCCATAATCTAAAACAATTTTAACCAACACAGTCTGGCTTAAAATCAAGCAGCTTACCAGTTAATGTCATCAAACACGCATCCCCAAATATGGTATTGTGCACCAATACTGTAATGGTTGAGCTCTAAATGTGGGAACCATCAGCATGCAGTAAATGCTGCAGCTGTGATTGCCAGACTGAAGATGGATGGTTGTAGGACTATTGTAGATTCTGTAGATTTATACTATGTGACTGCACATTTAACTTTCTGACTTTGTTATTGTCTTAGTTAATCTGTGATGGCATGGCAAAGTGTGCCCACTGTACAGGTTGGGGGTCTATTCAAAGAAAGAAGCACGAGAAGCGTTCATCTATGCTTCCTTTTAAAACGATCCCCAAAATATAAATTTCTTGTTTAGTTGATCACTTCCCAGCTAGCAGGTACATTTAAATTAAAACCATGCCTCTCGATGCCATCCAGACATTGTATTTTCTGTAAAGTAATGTCATTTCCCGGGGAAGCCTTTTTCTGTGTATCTTCTGTCATCATGCATCACTGTGATAAGCTCTGTGATGTGACCAGCTCAAATTTAATTTATTTATTCAACCCTCTCATCCCTTCTGGCTGCATTTGAAATTGGGTCCTGAGTATTTCACACAATACCATATCTTCTGCTTTCAAGTTCCTAAAAGCAGAAAAATCAGGTTTAAGTAATCAGACTATTTCATTAAGTCAGAGTGAAACAAATACATCTACAAATCAACTGCAAAATGAATTGAATAAGGCCTCAAAATGATTAAAATACAGACTTAAAAAAATATACATTGATGTATTTTCATTTATCTTTCCAGTAGAAACTCTGATTTATTTATGAACCTGCGATAATTGAATTGCTGAAAGATGCAAAGTAGCAATTTGGTCTTAAATGGTATAGTCAATGAATGCTGTACTTCCCTTAACCATTAGTTGCTTCTAATAAGTAAGCATTACTGATCCTGTTATTTATCTTTTTCCAGCCATTAAAGACTACGAGACTGCTGCAAAACACAGCGAGAATGACCGTCAGATCAAAGAAGGCCTGGAAAGAGCTCAGCGACTTCTCAAACAGTCTAAGAAGAGGGATTACTATAAGATCCTGGGAGTGAAGAGGTGGGAACCGATCACCAGATTTGGGCCATTTTAAAGAGGTTTTCAGAGGTGTTTGGGAACTTTAAGATGATGGTTTGTGAACGGGTTGCTTTTAGAAGACCAGACTTTCACTTTTGTGCCAGACTTTCAGGTTTTAATTATACAGTGGAAAAATTCCTGCCTCCTCAAATAGCCTTACTGTCCTTGGACATTATGTAATCTCTTTCCAGTTTAGAGGCACTTCTAAGAAATCACAATGGAACAGATTTAAGTTTAAAGAAGCTGTCTTGATTATAGAAAGCAATGGTTCAATACACAGAAACCAGAGTGCTAACACTTGGATAAGTAATTTTAGATCTAGCTTGTGTTGACATAAGAGGCTGTCTTATTTCGAAACTATGTACTGATTGGACTTTTCTCATGTCCACAGAAATGCCCAGAAAAAGGAGATTATCCGAGCCTATAGGAAACTGGCACAACAGTGGCACCCAGACAACTTTCAGGATCCAGAAGAGAAGAAGAAAGCGGAGAAGAAGTTCATAGACATCGCTCAGGCTAAAGAGGTCCTCACTGATCCAGGTAAAGAGTGTGTTTTTTAGTCTGGGAAGTGATTAGTTGTCTTGCATTAAATTTCAGGGTTTTCAGGAGCTGCTGGAAACAGCTGACTTGCTTCATCTTTTAGATTGTCTTTTTAATGTGTAGGACATCATTATCATACCTCCACACTCCGGTTTTCTGTCCCATTATGTCAACTTTGCCAAAATAACCCATGCATTTACTGCCAAAGTTGGGACGGATCAAGTCTGCACATTTTACAATCCCCACACTTTGAATCCAAAAGCAATCAAATTCAGCATTAACCAATTATCTCAGAAGTGTATTTGATCTTTTTCAGATTCAATAAGTTTTGTGTTCCTTCTCCCTCATGTCTAACTAATTCCTCAAAATCATTTCAGAATATCTAATTTAAAAGTGATATAGGGTAATTTATTTAGTTGTTCTGTACTGATATGTTGACCTATGTGTTTTCCAGAGATGAGAACCAAGTTTGACCATGGAGAAGACCCCATGGACCCAGAGAGCCAGCAAACTCAGCATCATCACTTCCATGGTTTCCAGGGGTTTAATCCGTTTGGCTCTGGTCCCTTTGATTTTAAATTTAAGTTCAACTGAGAAGGCTTTTTATCCAGCACAGCTGGAGTAGGTTTTTGTACTTTCCTCTCTATTTAAAAGGGATATCACTTGCATAAAAATCCTCCCTAACATCAGGTGTCAAAACAGCAAAAGTGACTTTGATTTCAGTAACAGATGTATGTAAATGCTGAATAATGCAGCTTTAAATTCCAACTCGGGAAGGTCTGTTGCTATGCTAACATATCTACCTTTGGCAAAGCTATTCATCAACACATCTTTTCCACGCATCACACACTCTACAATTCAAATCCATTCCCAAGATTCAATTTGTTTGAAAGTACATATTTTTATATGAGATTTTTTTCTGCGATGTAAATAAAGAGCTATTTATGTACATGATTTTGGTTTCAGATTCTATTGCTACACATGAAATGATTTATGGTGAAGAACACCTGAGCATGAATCTTAAATGAACTGACCACATATGGAGAGAATCCAAGTTTTTATTGCAAAGATTTATTTTTGTACACCAAACAGTAATATAAACATTTCTTTTTGACATAGCACAGCAAAAGATGGGTGTCCTGAGAGCAGCCTGTCCCCAATTTTTTTTTTTTTCCAAAATCGACTTTTAAGACAGAAAAACTGGCTCCAGTTGAGCAGCAACACCTCTTATTCCTGAGATAACACTGGTTCTTCCTGGAATTCAAATGGCAAAGATAATTTTTACATGAAATGTAAACATACTGTAATAACTTAAAACTCTATATACTATACAGTACTTATGAGAAACCATAACTTAAAGTGTGCAAATAAGGATTCATGATCCATGATAAAGTCGATCATGGTCTCATTCAAAACCTTATTAAAGAGCCTACAGGGCCAGACCGTTGTTTGTCAAGCTCCACTTTTTACGGGACCATATTGTTTGCATTTTTAACCCAGACCTGATGTCTTCTCTCAGAGCACCTGCACATGCCTACAATTGTCAATCACAGCAGGAAGGATAAAAAAAAAAAAAAAAAAGTTTCCTAATTGGACATTTTGTTTTGACCAATGAGGTTTTGACTAAAAGTCTTTCACTACATAATTACAATTATTGTTTGGATGATTAAAAAAGAATCATGGTCCCTCAGATGTTTAACAAGTTAATTTACGACCAAATGAAGTAACATTTAGGTCCCTGAAAAAAATGCATGGACCAACTGGGGACACCTGAGCAGATGTTCATGAAAAGTGGCTCATATCTCCTTTCTAACACTCCTCTAAATGAACACACAAACCTGTGTTTGGAAACAGCTACATCAGCAGGTTCTACATTACATAGTTAGCCAAGCTTTAACCTTGTAACTCAAGTATCACTGAACCGTTTTTTCAGTGATTGTCTTTCATTTTGCAAAGGACTTCTACAGTCTCAAGAACTCTCCAGGCTGTGAAGTGGTTTGTTCCCTGCATCTGGCTGCCACTCAGCTGGTAGCATGGTCTTCTCTTACTGGGAGGGTTACTATAGTGATATGTACTGTATGTGGGCATGTCCTTGGTAAAGACAACGAACCCAACATGGTCCTCATGTATTACTCATGCTTAAGTTGCTTTGGAGAAAAGTACCTGCTTAAATGAACGCAGAGTAATGAACTATACACTCATTTTTACCTCCCTGTCTGCAGAGAGAAGTTCTTATTGCTCGACAAGAATGCAGATCACAAATGAGAGAGAGATGCATAGCTTGCCATAATACCTACACACGCCATGTAGAGGTTCTGCAATGGACCCAAATATTTAATATGGACAGTGATAGTTTGCATTGAGTCTTAAAAAAAAGAAAAGCAACCCAATTCCAAAAATGTTGGGATGCCGTGTAAAATGCAAGGATTTGCCATCTCAATCCATGTATTTTTCACAGTAGAATTTAAAGAACAAATCAGATGGTGATACAGACTTTTTACCATTTTATGGAAAATTTGAGGGCAGCATAATCTCTCCTGGAAATCCCTGCACAGACTTCTGAACTCGCTTTTACTGTGCAATCAACAAATGCAGGTTAAAGCTCTAGTATACAAAAAAAAAAAAAGATATCCTACCGTCTTCCCTGGACCAAAGCTCCGCTAAAACGGTCTGAAGCAAAGTGGAAAACTTCTCTGTGATCCAATGGATCAAAAATTTTAATTCTTTTTAGAAACCGCGATGCTGTGTCCTGCAGACTACAGGGGGATCATCCAGGATATTATCAGTGGACGGTTCCAAATCCTACATCTCCATGTAGGATGCTGAATGACATTCTGCATCTATTACAGCAGCTTGGCTTCACAAGACAGAACTGGCTTGCCAAAAATTGGCACAGCACACAAAAAAAAATAAATCTCTCAACAAAGCACAGGGATTGTAGAGCAGCTGGAATCCTGCATCAGACCAGAATGGAAAACATGCCTCTTCTAAAATTCCATTAACTGTTCTCACCTTCCAGATGTTCATGGACAGTTGTGGAAGACGAGGGACTCTACATAATGATAAACACATCTTCAAACTCTTCAGATGTTTTGTTGCTATGAAATGGTAAAATGTCTCTGTGCCAACAAATATATAATTTGTTTTATTGGGAATTTAATTTGGGTTAGGAGATTTGCAAATCATTGATTCTGTTTTTATTTACATTTTACGCTGCATCCCAAGATTTTGAAATAAGATAAAAAGTAACTAAAAAAAACAAACAAACTGAATGTTGTGCAATGCTTACTTACAGTTGCCAGGCCAAGTTTGGACAGATATAAGTGGGTGGGGCTTAGCAAATAACTATCTGTGCATGGTGCCACTATCTTACTGTATTTTATGAAATCTAACAAGTCAACTTTGGTATGGCATTTCAGACAAAGGCATAATAGTGAGTGCATGGTTTATTATTTAAAAGTTAAGAATATAAAAAGTCGCTTCTTGCAAGTCTTACATGAAGAAAAGATTTCATTTAAAACCTACGAAATGTGCCTTCAGCATCTGATTCTTCGCATACATCAGTGCAATATATGCCAACTGTTTTGTCCTCAAACACACATTTCTTCCTTTATTTCATTCTTAAAGAACCACAAACTCGTAAGAAAACCAAGAGTTCATGTCTGGCTGGCAATTATCTCACATGTTGATTTTGTGTATACTGACTGCATAAGCAGATTTGGCGCCTCTGACAATACCTCATCCTCTTCCTCCTCCGGCTGGGGATGTAACACTGTGGCTATGTTTAGATGGAACTATCTGTCTCCTAGCTTCGCAGGTGGCCTGCTTGCAAAAGGTGCTGCCTCCTTTCTCTTCAGCATGGTGTTGGCAGACACTAAAGTTCATCACGCCGGTTGTCTGCAGTTATAGGGTAAAGAAAAGCTGAAAATGAGCATGTCGAGAAGGACGAAAACAATCTGGCCAAGTGAAAGATTATTAATCATGCAGAAGAAGAACGGGTGGAGTGTGTAGTTTGACTAATCTAACAATAAAACACTGAATAGACAAATCTGTTACTTTGCTAACCTTTTTTATGTCGTTTGGGAGAGGCTGTTTGCTTCTGTGTAGTCTTATCTTCCTTCTCTTGCATTCGTCTAAGCAGCTGTTTTATCTCGTTGTCATATTTAACCCATTCGGGCACAATCCTTGCTGCCGCTGTCAGCTTGGGTTCCTTGGTCTTTGGGTTATTACACTGCACAAGAAGAGCAGACAAAACACATCAGTCACGCCACCAGTAGCACTTTGTCCGAACAAGTCGGATCACCACTCACAGCCCTGTCTGTGACGGGCATTTGCACCTAATTTGATTTCCAATTCTGTTAAAGGGACATTAGGCCTTGTGTCTGAGTTACAGAGTAGTGACCTATACCACAATGAGATAATACTTCCTATTCCAGAACACTGAAGATGCTCCAGTAATCTTCGAAATTAGTTTAGGACACAGCAGGATTGCTCCTCAGTTGTTTCCTAAATGCCAAGTGCTCTCACACTTAAATGCTGCAGCAACTGCAGTTCCCCGCTGTAACAAAGCTGGAAATGCATCACCTCACAGCAGAGATTAATGATGAGCATATTTCATTGACTTAAACACACCAACAATTTCTTCTGATGTCATGTCGAGGAGAAATTCTAGATTATGCCAATTAGCTTTAACTGATAAAACCGGTCAAATGCGACAGCTGCCAGTCTCACCAGGTCTATAGTCTTAGCTGTGACTTTAGAGGCATCATCGCACCACGTCTCGCACCACAGCCACTCCTGAGGAAGCGACTTGATGGCCACCTGGTGGATCATGTTGTTAGGAAGGTCCTGAAAATATAACATTTTATAGAAGTATAAGCCTTGATATAAGTGCGGAAGTTTATCATGACATGCAGCAGTGCTCTGTGTGAGGCATGGACCTGATCCAGGTTAGACAGACTGTTTGGGTCTTGGCTCAAGGCTTGGTACTGGCCTCGAAGTCTGTCCCCAGCTGCGATTTTACGGAACTTCTTTAAATCGACGATGTACAGAGCACTGCATGGGGAGGAGAGAACAAGAAGAAGAAACAGTCACTCCTCACTCGATGATGCAACATTCACAAAATTCTTTATGGGATAATTATCCTAAAGGTGCAACTATGCTGTTCTATTACATAAAGGATAATCAGAATTTTCATTTTCCATGGTCTCGATTTCTGAAATAGCTAAGAAACACATCAGTATCCAACACTCGCTTTTTAATAGTCTTACAATATTGCTTTTAGAAGCACACAATGATTCCCAGTGAAATAATATAATATTTGGCAAAAGTAGGGAGGATTTAGTCTGTTTTAACAGGATACCTCCAGCAGAGTCAGACTTGGGGAGCGCAGCTGTATGTCCTGGCAATTTGAAGAGAGAAGTAGTACAACAAACAATTTAAATGGAAGCGCTGGGCAGGCTGACCAGATCTTAAGAGTCAACTATAAAGTGAGATTAATAGGTTACCATTGAGCTTAGGCAAGACAAGGCAAGGCAAGTTTATTGGTATAGCACATTCTCAGGTACAAGACAATTCAAAGTGCTTTACATAAAGCATTAAAAGCATAAATGCAAGAAGAATTACAATTAAATCATTTAAACACAAAATTATTTAAAAGATTAAAAGCAACAGAAGTTAAAAGATATCGTGCAGATTTCATTCATAGATACACGAGAAAAGGAACGTTTTTAACCTGGACTTAAAAGTTTCTACATTCGGTGACAGTTTAATCTCTAATGGCAGTTTGTTCCACTTGTTTGCAGCATAATGGCTAAAAGATGCTTCTCCATGTTTGGCCTGGACTCTGGTCTGGACTAGTTGACCTGACTCTTTGGATCTAAGAGTTCTGGCAGGTTTATAGCCTAGAGCCTAGAGTCAGAGTTTTCAAAGTCACAGCAGTGACTCCTTAACACAGTGGTGGGGAACTTCGGCCCTCGTCCTGCAGGTTTTCCATGCATTCCTGCTCCGACACACCTGATTCAAATTAATGAGCCACCGTGATACAGTAGACTGTTGGATCCATTTGATTTGAGTCAAGTGTGCTGGAGCAGGGAAGCTTGGAAAACTTGCAAGAATGTAAGTCCTGCGTTACATCCTGCGTTAGCAGTATTCAAGATGTTTTTCGTACTTATTCAGAATCTATTCACAGCTTCTGGGAGAGTTTGAGGAACTCTTATATCTTGGCCTCTGAAAAATTTAAACATGGAAGGAAAAAACATGTGACAACCCTTACTGATTGCCCTTATGTTTATCATTAACAAAATCATTGTGGCCCACTTTAGTTGCAAAAAGTTTGAGGGATGAGTATAAAAGTGTATCTGGGTTTATGCACGCATTATGTCTGGATGAGTTTAATTATATTTATTTGATATTATTCTCCAAGACTTCGCAACTTAAGGAATATATTTCTATCTAAACCTAATAAACGTTTTAGGAATCCCTGAAAGTCAGTTGTACAGTAACAGGCCAATAAACTAAATTCACTGCATTGCCACAGAAATCTGAGTGCATTAAATCTGTGAAGCAGAAAATGCATATGTATGTTTTCTGCTTTTTGCAGAGAAGGTGCCAAATCTTTTTAACAATGCGACTGCAGTAGGTAATAAAGGAAAGATGAGAAAGTGGAAAAGACTAATTAAAGTTATAAGAATATTCAATCAATAAAATGGGTTTCCCTTGAATTCGCCCAAAAGTGTGACAAAGTTATTCCAAAGTGATCTCATACTGAAACGTGCGACTGGTAGAAAGATGTTTCTCACCTGCCTGTCTAAAACTGATTAAGATCTCCACTATAAACTGCATCCTGCTCACTGATGTAAGTGGCACAATATGGGTCTATAGTGTGTGAGGAGCCTCAAATAACACATCGAACTCCCCACAGAGTGTGTGCTGGGTGAACAAGGACGGCTAATAACCACTATCATGAGTCTAACTACCTCTGATTGATGTTTTAGGTTTTGTAGAGCTAGCCAATGGGGGAAAAAGCCTGGTTATGTGGAACAGATTAGAAACATGCAGGTACAAAGCCTCATACAGTTTCAGAAAGAAACAGAAGGGAGGACATTTTTCCCTCCTTCTACTAGTCAGTGGTGAGATAGAGATAGTGGCTACCATCTGATTAACCATCACACTGACTCCATGCTGCATAATGTCCAGAATATTCCATTTAAGAATATGTCATATGTAACAACAAAAACGAAAAAAACTATACAAAACTATACTAAAACAATCACATACTTATAAAGAGCAACGGTTTTCTTTTTTTTCCAATTTAAAATTCCCTAAACTATGACCAGACATGACAGATAAAACATCAGATGTTCATTAGTGCTGCTGAAATTAATTTAATGGCTTGCAGTGAAGTATACCTGATGTGATATTTCCGGTTTCCGAGATGTGAGGCCCAGTACCCGGTTTTCCAAAAGCGATAGCCTTCCATTTCTCTGCGGCTGTCACAGAACGGAGTGTAGCCGTAAGGAGCGCCCTCCAAGTTCAAATCCCTCAACTCTTTCAAGTCAGCCCGAACGATCTGTGTGAAAAAAAAGACAAAAAAAAACCAGAGGACTTATGCACATAACAGAGTCATAACACAAGGGAGTTCTAAAATCTATACAACAGAGATGAGACCCATACTGATGAGTTTTACTTGACGTTGCACGAGGCCATGAAGCTCTTTTTCTGCATCAGTTCAGTTTGATTCTCACCTGATCGGCATCCACAAAAATGATCTTGTCCACAGCCAAAGGGAACAAAACATCCAAGAAAAGGATCTTGTATCCCCAGATAATCCGCTGCTTCTCAGTCTGCTGGTGGAGCCAGCGGGGCCACTTGTACTGCACTAGCTCATACTGAAAGCCGTAGGACTCGGCCATGTGAGAGATGGTCTCCTAACCGCACCAAGAGTGGATAAAAGAGGAAGGTAAATCTTAACATGGTGTTCCATTTCACCTCTTTTTTGAAAGTAGCATATGGTGTGAAAACCCAAACCTTGAAAGAAGGGGACAGGTAATTCTTGATGAACCAGAACTTGACGGGTGTTTTTGTATGCCGAAGGACAGACAGCATCATTATTCTAGAGAGGGCAGAGAAATACATAGGTCTAAGTTTCTGAAAATATAGTAGCATGTAAAGCTTGAGAAGCGACGAGAAGGAAAGAGAAAATAACTAACCTCAGAAATCGCTCATATAAATGACCAGAAGCCACAGAAAATATGTTTAAAACATCCTCCTTTTTCTTTTCTCCATCATCCTTCTTTGAGCCACCACCTGTGATGCTTTAAATGAAGCCATAATAGGTAAGACGGTCAGGTTCTGATTGAAAAATATGACATATTATATACATATATTTATACACACACACACAAATATTGAGCAGTAAATCTATGCACCATGCTTTCGTAAAGCCTGGGGTAATAGCAATTATCAGCCAGAGGAAACACTTCAAACAAACCATGCAGAAATTGAGATGTTTCACTTAAAATTAAAAAAATAATGGAAATGGTATGGAAAACAACAAATAAGACATGATTTGGATAATTCAGATCCTGCTGGTGTTCATCAAGTGAGCTGAGAAAACATTTTAAAATGGAAACCACACTTGATGTTATCATACACAAGTACTTAATATGAACTGAATAACAAAGATGGTTAATTTCTATCAAATCATGTCATACGAGTCTAAATTCAACCAACGTTGCAATACACACACACACAGATGGGTGTACGCCACAGGGAGAAAAATGGGACACAAGTTGCAAAAATGCATAATCTTCAGTCCAAGTTAACTGTGTTAGGGGATGATAAAAGTCACACCCAATCACATCAACTCCTCTCAGCTCTTTTTACAAGCAGGACTCTCCTCACCCTACTGTGTTGCTTACAGTTTGGTAATCGTGTTGAAATTCTGCTGCCAAGAAGAGGAATATGTTTTTCTCTCAGACAAGCAGGGTTCTAATTAAATGGACTGCAGCCCCTTTTTTTTTTTTTATTCTAATTTTACACCGGAATCTATTGGTCTCTGTGTTTTAGACACATTTTTTGGCTTTTTTTGTTTGGAATTCTGAAAAATCTACCCTACCTTCATTCACTTACATAATACAAACAAACAACTGAATCAAGAAAGATTAAGATAAAAATGTGTTTTCCCCACTTTTTAAAGAAGTATAGTTACGAATTAATATTTCATCTCAGGCCCGATGCAGAAACAATGTTACAATAAAACCAACAAGTCATTGTCTCTTTAAATCTTTATGTGGTTACATTATTTAACTAAAACATTTCAGAAAGGACTCAATTATAATACATCATCCTACAGCGTAAAATGTAATGCAGCATTTTACCCCACCCTTTGGGCAGAATTAGACAAACAAGGTAACCTGATATTGCTGCCTGAGAATACAGATAAAGAAGCAATGACAAGTGTTTAAACGCCAGACATTTCTTTAAGGGAACCTGATAAGCTCCGCATATGTCCAGCACTGCAACCAGAAGTGCATTAATTTTATAACTGATGTATCAGCAATTACAGTAATGTCTGACTCATTCATCAGGCAAAAATTAGATGGCTGCACTTTTTCCAATGTGAAAACAGACCAGAACAGAATGATTTTGGAGAGTAACTAGTTTAACAGATGAAAAGAAAAGAGAATAATTTAAAATTGGTGTGAGAGATCCAATTAGCATCTCCCTGCACTGGGGTATACATTGCCACTTATTTTGAGAAGCATTAAGTCCACACACTAGAATAACTATTCCCAAGACTATTTTATACTGCCACTTAAACTCCAACCAAGCAAGCTGGGAAGAAAATGAAAAAAAAGCACAAAACTGCACTTGATGGTTACTATGTGGAGAGCACACAAAAGTCACTTATATTATTATAAAATAGTTTTTAAAAAATCAGGTGCTAAAATGTTGTACAGTGAGACAACTGCAGAAACTTAAATCATTTTAAGGACGCTTTCCACATTTGCAAGCACATTAACATGCCCTTAGTACTATTAAAGAGCAATGGCTCATTGTTTAGGCACATTTAGCGGACAGAAATTAGGACTTGTGCTGGAGGGTGGCTGTGTCTGCGGTCAAAGTGTGTGTCCTTGTCTGTAACAGACTGCTGATGAGGAAAGGAGTGCCTCCACCACATTCAATCACACTCACCGCCTTTGCCTCAAGGCTCGGGGAAGACACCAGGGAAGGTGAGAGGAGGGGAGGGACATCACTGTTTGTCTGTACATGTCCTCTAAAAGTTGAAACAAGCAGTGAGCCATTCACCTCAAACTCAATGATGGCCCAAGACTTTCTTTCTTGATTTTCTATTAACAATATATGGTTTTGACAGTGTCAGGTTCATTTCTCTGCCTGTTATCTTCATAACAAAGTGTGCTTCTCCACAGAGGCTTACTGTACTTTGCCTCTTTGTAGTTGAGCAGTGGCCTTTGATTCATCACCGCACATCAGTGGGGTCTGGGGATGTCCATCGCCTGTGATGACTAAGCCAGCCATAATGAAGGGCCTTCAGCACAACAATGGGGCCCTCTAGATAAGCAGCTTTGGAGGGTCAGGTGAAAGCCTGTTTGGCTGACTCACTCAAGATAATCTGGACCCCTGGAAGGACCCACAGAGCTCTCGATAAATCCTGAGCTGTGGATGACACCGTCTAAACAAAACTTTCCTTCTGTTCAACCTCCAACTTTGGAGATTGTACAGGATTATTGTCTAATATCTATTCACTTGTCATTTCCCATTATGTAAGTACCAATACAGCAAAACCCCTCAGCGAAACATGCACCCTAAAAATGCACTGCACATTCTCTGGCTAGTTCCTTAGATGAGCATTTTACTGCACCCTTTACGTAACATAGCTAGCGTCACATCCTGTGTGGCCCTGATGTTTCTGATTCCAAAGAGCAGCAAAAAGGGACAATATACTGTACCATCAAAGTTCCCTTGCTGACAGCAGCAAAAGGGACACCTTCTCTTCATTTTCCCCTCAAGCAAGAGACAGAGAAGAAATAAAAGCAAGAAATCCCAGAATACATGAGATGAGCATGTAAGCAAGAAAATAAGAGACCTAGAGATTAAATCTACTTGCACTCAGTTTTTTTCATTGCTCCGCAGAGATGAAACGGCATTTAAACAAGAGAAAATGTACTTACTGATGCATCAATCTGCCTCACCAAATCTCCCAAGCTGTTCTATTTGTTCTCTTTAATGCAATGGGTTACTTGAATAGTCCTCTTTACTTTCCTATTCTGACCTCTCAGTCTGCTTTTCTCATGTTGGTATAAAAGCAGATAAAGTATCTCACAATGTTTATATAATCTTTAGGCTAAATAACATTTGTTTTTGTCTATGAAGGATCTTAGACAGAACAGAGTCTACAGCACCTGTATTTATACTGGAGCAGTCTGACAAGAGTTCATCCAAAAAGCCCTAAAGAACTCTCCTCACCAAATACATCTGAGCGGTAGAGAACGTTAAAGCGGGTATATGACAAGCACTTAAAATATTACATCTCATGCAACCATCTGATTCCGCCTTTTGTGGAACATTAAAATGTTGAGTATCTTATTACTCATGTAATGGCATTCCATGGGATATTATGATGGGAAGTAGCCACTGCATTGTACTCATTTATTTATTTGTTCATCCATTTATTTAACAGTTTTAAGCATACGTGGTCTGAAGAGACGGGCTTTACGAGGTATCTACAGTAACATCTCGATCCCAACATAACTATTCTTGACTGTAAAAGATAATATATTATTCTTGTTTGTGGCTTCTTCTCAATGCCCACCCTCTTGAAGACAGTAAGCTTAACCTCTTCTTCACACGACCCATTCTTTCCGCCTCCAGTCTGAAATGATGTACCCAGAATAAATGGAGTATATCTTAACAACTACAAGGGCTGTATGTCTAATCTTGGTTCTAAAAGAGCACTGAGACATGTTGACATGACTTCACAAGTGTCAGAATCAAGATATGTTATTGTGTCAGAGTCATTTCACCAGGAACACAGTAGAAAATGTGAATGCTTATCTCCTCCTACAAGAAAGTCACATTTGAGTGAACAAGAGGATAGCAGCCCAATGCATGTAGGGCTTTGTAAAGGTCTGATGAGTAAGTGAGCAATTTTGCAGATGTTCTCATGAAGGTAAATCTCTCAGGAACCGATTGGCCGACTTTAATAATCACCACCTCTATCATTAGTCAGGATACTGTAGATCGCACAATCCTGTTGCACAGGCTGGAAAACTGGGTCGGACTATCCGGAGCGTTCCTTCAGTGGTTATGGTCCCACTTACAAAAAAGGAGTTATTTTGCTGTGAATCTGAGCAAGTGGCCATTACGCATGGTGTAACTGTCAGTCCTGGGACCTCTTCTGTTCAACTTGCAGCTGCTCCCTTTGGAGCTTTTAATCCATGTTAAAAATATTTCTTTTCTCATGCACCTAACGATACATTTCTGTAATTGTATGATGTAGCTTTTAAACAATCTAATTTATGATTTCAAGTGGGTCTTCTTTTAAAAAAATATATTTTATGGTGATTTATGCTATTTGTTGCTGCCTTTTTAATGCTTTCTTTGCACCATTTATGATTTTTTAACGATTTATGTAAAGCATTTTGAATTGTCTTATACAGGAAATTGGCTATACAAATAAACTTACTTCACCTCTAACAACATTGCAACAATGTTTGAGATCAATATTTGGGTCTCCCTTGTGGCAGCCCTCCACCAAAACCACAACAGTAGTACGAAGGAAGCAAACAGATCAACCTGTCAAGTCAACTAATGAATGTTGAAGCAAGCTTGTACAATAGTATGAAAGAGTAGAAATCCTTCTAAACACTTTAAATACTTTGCAGACAAAAATAACAATTAGATCCTTCTCTGCCTGTTAATTCTAAAAACACTCCAAGATAAATGTTCATGAGGCTTCCATGTCCCCAAACTGCATGTGGATTGTCAATGTTCCACCAAATCATAATTGTAAAGGCTATTTATGAAACTCCTGGTTCCCTTTCGGTCGGTACACTCGGTACAACACATAAGTATGGGGATTGCGCCCTCGCGAGACCAACCTGAAGACGTTTTTTTCAACACGCCTGCCAAGGCCAATGAGACTGCTGCAGTCCCGGGAGGGCGGGGCCTCCCGCATTATATACTGACTGCTCAGGCTCATCTCCTCAATCTTATTGCACTTCACCTCGCTAACCTGGTGTGCAGGAGACTTGTTGGCGATTTAACGGTCCGCTTGGAGGTGAGCTAGCTCCCTGCCTAGGGCGTCACCACAG
>JAVQJG010094917.1:0-30536 GCA_036024015.1 Craterocephalus amniculus | reverse complement strand
GGGAAAAAAACCCGAAGTGGGTACATGCCCGGCCGGGCATGCGGGCGATGGTTCTACTTGCCCGGCAGAGATTTTTACTTGCCCCGGGCAATCGGGCAACCGTTAATGTCGGACCCTGCACTTTCTTTTGCAGTCTGTAAATAGACTGTAAACATTATTTTTCAGGTTTACAATGAATGGTTGATTGAAAACTGTGTTATATGTGCAGAAACTTGATGATACAACAGATTTGAGCAAAATTATTCCATGAACTTATCAGTGCTTTCTTTGTACACTCTTTTATTCAGCTACCAGTGGCCCAGGCAGTTCCAGGTGCAGTAGGTTTAGTCCCTCCTAACTTCCCAGTCACCATGGGCATACCTCCACCGGGCTATGGGCCGCCACCACCCTTCATTAGAGCTGGCTTCAATGCCACACAGCCTCCACCAAGTAAATAACTAAAATGATGCAAAAACATTTGTATTTAAAAATAAAATCTCAAGCTCACTGTTGTTTCCCATTGTTTAGGTTTCATGCAAGCCGCACAGACAGCAGGCATGCCTTCAGTAACTACATGTAAGTTTTCATGGATTCTGCTTCCTATACTTGCACATCGATTTAAATGTCTTTGTAGCTCTCTGGATTAAATATTTTGCTTCTTTTCTCTTGTAGCTCTAGTGCAACCATCAATGGTCTCCAGCCAAGAAGCTGTCAAAGAGTCTCCATTCAGCTCCATGATCCCTCCAACCAGCACAATCCCTGGCAGCTTCATGCCCTCAGCCATCCCAGGAGCCGGTGTGTTCAACCCAGTGTGTGTTCAAACTCAGCAAGCCACTAAAGAGAAAGCTCAGCAGTCTGCAGAGGGTCTGGATGCTGCAGCAGAGCTCACACTACAAGGTGAGTTAAAGCTAACATGTTGTTAAAGGAAAGGAAATCAAACATTTTTTATATATTATTTTGTGAAAGTTTATGTTTAGGGTCATTGGAACTGTGTGTTTCACCCAGAATGTTCACATTTCTTTCTGTCGTGTTTTATTCGTAGGCATACAGAATGCAGTCCGTGGTGGGATGGGGCTACTTGGCATGCACCCCACAGCTTCCCTCTCACATCCAATCCATCAAGGCCTGGGTGGGCAGAGGATGCCCGGCCTGCTGCCCCTGGATGTGCGGCCTAACCTCCTTCAGGCTGGGGCTGCCGCCCGCTTCCCCCTCCTCATGCAGCAGGGCCCCACCCAGCAAGGCACTGGCCTCCTTGAGAGTTCCCTCCAAGCTCAGGCCAGAGCCAGGATACCTTTCCCTCAGGTGGACCCCTTCAGCAGGGCCCCCAACCTGTCTGGTGAAAACTTATCCAAACCAGAAGGCGAGTCCTCTTCCGGGGCTGACGAGGGCAAAGACCAAGACTACCGCTTCCCCCCAATGGAAAAGCAGAGCACGGGCCTTCTACGTACCCCCCCACCAGAGCATAGAGACCCCCACGGAGGTGGTGGCGGCGCAGGAGGAGGAGGGAGACCTCCCCTGCTACAGACGCCTGGAACTCAGCCGGCCAGAACCAGCTTAGTGGGACGTCTGCAGGCTCTTGCAGGCTTCACTCCTGATAACCGCTGGAACCAGGCCAGAGGAGACTTTGATGAACGAGATGGCACCCGTGGAGGCCCTCAGGCCCCGAGTGGTCCCAAAGGCTTTCAGGATGAGCGCCCCCCACCCGGACAGAACTTTCCCAGCCGCTTTGACAGCCGTCCTGGAGCAGCGGGAGGAGCAGCAGGTATGAACACCGGAGCCCCACAGCCCTGGAACCGTAGCAGCAGTGCCTCTGCTCCGTTTGACAGCGAGCTACATCAGGACCTAGATGATCGAAGACGTCCATGGGAGAGGCAGAGGGACAGAGATGAAAGGGATTTTGACTTCAGGAGAGATATGAACGGTAACCGCCACAGCCGTGAGAGGGGACGAGAGAGGGAGCACGAGAGAGAGGGGGAGCGCGGCCGAGAACGCAACAGAGACCACGAACGCGACAGAGACCATGACAAAGAGAGGGAGCGTGAGCGCGGCGGCTGGACGCCTCTCCTTCCTCTGCCTACACCTCTGCTTCCCACTCCTCCTCTTAACCCCAACCTGACGCTGAATCAAGGAAAAATGCTTGCCCCGCTCAAATTAAACCCTCCGATTCAGTCACGATTCCAGTCGCCTCTTCTGCCTCATGCTCAGGCCAAAAAACCCCTCCTGGGTCTGAATCAGCCACCGCCTCAGATCAGGCCTCCTCCTACATCACAGGGCCAGGGTTCTGCGTCAGAAACACCAGCTCCCGCTGACACTCCCCCCACACAGTCGCCTGACCCATCACCTGACCACAAGGGCCACAGCACATTGACTGATCCTCCCACCCAGTCCGAGTCATCTCCTCAGCCGGAGACTCCCCAGCAAGCAGTATCTCCACCCCAGCCCACTGCCCTGCTCTCCTCTAACACCACTGCTTCTCCAGACACTGAAACCCCGAGCCGGGCCTCACCGCGGGCTGAGGCCTCATCCCAAGACTCACCTGTGGCCTTCACACAAGCCGACAGCCCCCCTGAAGATCCAGCTCCCTCACTGGAGAAGCATGATCCCCCACAGAAGGATGAGGAGGAGCCGCAAGAGGGAGCCGGCTCACCCCAACCCCAATGGTTGAATGGACCTGGGAAGGACAGTGTCGGTGTGGCTGAGCCCACCCCAGAGCCTGCCTCTCCTGAGCCCACCCCAGAGCCTGCCTCTGATTCTTTGCTCCCAGAAACGGAGCCACGGCAGGAGCAAGTTCCATCTCCTAAGGACCTAGACAATGAACAGAGTGAGCCCATGGAGGAAGCTTCGAGTCAGCCAGTGGTAGACACTGTCACAGACACTGAGGGGACATAATCATCACTCAGTAGGTAAAAGATCATTTTGTAAAGTTGTCTCTTCTTCTCTGTACTCATGTCAGCAAACTACCACCACAACACGGGACATGATGAATACTGACTCACGCCAGTTGTTGTCTGATAACCAGTAACAAATGATTTTATCTCTCACAAATACCAGTGTACTTAAATAGAAGACTCCTTAGGTGAAATCTGGATAGATTTTCTTTGTATTTTATTTCCTTTTTTCCTTTTTTTAAGTTGTAAAACCACACCTCCAATTTTAAGTAATATAACTTGGTAAATTTTATTGCAATGCCTGCCAAAATGTTTTTATTTGTACTTGGGGAAAATTAGGTAGACCTTCCTATGGAAGAGAATAAGAAATCCTGGCTGTTCGACAATGGATTGAGGACAGATCACATGTGAAACTCGAAAATAGCAGCTGGTCATCCAATTATTGTCTCCACCTCTTTTAAACGGATTCTGCACAGTTTTATCATGAATGCTTTTATGTCTCTTTCTGTTTTTAAACAGAACAAATGGCCTACAACACAATGACACCAGAACAGCTGCTTTAATTGGAAAAAAAATTACGATTTTTAAATTGAATTGAAAACGTGAAAATGTTGTACCCCAGAAATAAATGTGTGTAATTTGTTTCTAATTATACAGTGAACACAAACAGAAAATCTCATGCCGGGGGGGGGGGGTGGGGGGGGATGGAGAAGATGAACAGAGGGATCTTCTGTTGTTGGGTGCATATTGTTTTAGTTTTAAATAAACATGCTTTTTCTGTTTAAAAATACATGCTTTAGGACTGTTTTCTGACCCAAGACCAGTGGAAAAATAAGACTGCTTTACTTTACGGACTCGTACACACTGTGTGCTGTCACTTCAGTCGATTTGATCTTCTCAAGTTGCTGCTATACCATCTATCCACAGAGCTCTTTGTTGGATGCAACCGTGGGACTAGTAGATTTTAGCTTCTGATGACTTCAGCCTGTACGTTTGCCTACGCTTTTTTGCTGGGTGACTGTTGAGGATGGTATTGTGCCTTTTTTGAATGGATTTCTCGTTCATGATGCTATCCAACACTTCTGTGTGATGTACTCCACTGTGCATGCAACTCAGTTTCAGAGGGCTCTCTGAAACGAACGAATGCAACCTGCACAGAATTGACTGACCCAACATTTGAGTGGTAGCTGCACAGTTTGTAAAGCACTCACCTAAAGGAGGACAATGTGTACTCCGTTCCGTGCATGCAGGCCTGTAGCCATGTTTTAACCTCCGTGTCTCATACTTGTAGTGGGTTTTCTGTTGAGACATACTTCTAGTAATCCGTTAGTTTGCTGTTCTCTCAGACCAAATGTCTACTGCAGGAGTTGTGATGTTGAATAAAAGTTGAAGGTGCATCTGATTTGTTAACACTGTTATTGTCATGAATTCTAATCCAGGCCAATCAGATGAATTATTGTACACCCTACACTTCAGATCTTCACTGATGTTAAACATGTTTAGTTTAAACCAATACAAATTTACAGTTATAATAGTTTATTTTTACCGGTACCTTTCACAAATCCGTATTTCTTAGCCGAGAATAACAACTAACCAAAACCTCAGACTTGAAAGGCAGAATAAAGGTCAGTCGCATATTTAACACATTGTAATATTCAGTATTTCACACCTCGCAATAACGCTGTGGATTGTTACAAAACGCCCTCTTTACGAAGCTGCCAGATTACACACTGATTTCATGTAAATTACAAACAGCCACCTGCTGCCAAACTGCAGAACAAAAGACAAACAAGTAAATAGAGAAGGGGGAGAAGTAGATGTTTTCCTCCCTCCTCCCAGCGCTGTCAGGGTCCCATCTGCTACAGCTGGAGGGAGTACTTACTCAGCACACTAGCACCAGCACATCTCTGCTAACTTTGCTATTGTCATAAAACACAAGCTTGAGGATTTATTTAAACTGCTGTTGCTATTTTAGTGGGTTTTTTTCTTTTTATGGAGAAATAACATTGTGCTGCATAGGTTCTCCCAGTAACACCTGAACTCAGCCTAATCTAAACAACACTCAGGCTCAGGATTTAGTAGCAATAGACCTGAGAGGGCGTAGATCTAAGCTAAAAAATAACCGCTTTTATCATGACTTGGTCCATAAATTTCCGCGTCCCACCTGGCTCCTAGCGTGTCAGGCAGCCGGCCAGGCCCAGCATCTTACTGACCTCCCCGTTGAAAAATTTGACAGGCTGAGACTGAATCAACCATTATCTGCCCCCAAACAGACACTCATGTTCGCAGCAGTTGGCTGCCGCTCACATTGACCATAATAAAATAAATCCTCGCTCCACTCCTTCAGCATCCAGCTGCTCGTCTGTAGGAGCCTAAAAGGAATACCATGAATAACCAGAAAACACGAAACAGACTTTTTTCAGCTTCAAATAGTGTATAAGTATGGATTGAGGTATGATTTGTTCCTCAGTAACCCCCTCCACCAAAAAAAATCCTCAAACCTGTCTGTGATCTGAGTCTAATGGTGTTTACAGTGCCAAGCCATTTGCACATCACAGCCTGTTTATACTCCATATAAATGCTAGCCAGTCCCAGGGGAATGAAGCAACGCAGACCTGACCTTTAGCTGAGGATTACCCCAGCATGGGCAGCTCCTCACAGCACCTCAATCATAATGGCATGGAAATAATGATACATTGCCCCGGTGGAGGTAGTAATGTTTGCTTTTAACTGAGGTCAGATGCAGAGAAGGTCCCCACTGTGAGGAAGTAAATTAGACAGATTGCAGAATGTTAGCTTGTAAGATGGGTTTAATTATGACAAGAGATTCACAAGACTTTTTAGTCCTTATTGGCTGAAGTTCAAGGCCTGATTTATTATATGAGGAGCATTCTCAGTAATTAATATTACAGACTAAAGGTACACGTCCACTGATATCGGCCTGCTGGCACAGCAAATAGTGTCAGTACCACGTGTGGCCATCTGAGGTCAGTATTGCACCGCAGCATTTATCAGCCAATCCATGCTGGATTCTTGGAGTGAGACAGCTTAAAATCTTCAGTGCTCACCTCTCTTAACTTCTGCTTTGTGTCCTACACCAGTGCAGCAGAAAAACACGTCAATACATGTAATTTCCTCTGTTGAGACATTAAATGTATTTTTAGGCCAACGCCATAAAAAACCGGCCGAAGCTTCAAGGTATCACCTCAATTAAATCCATTCATCAGATTCCTCTTTCCATACCTTTTTAGGATCAATATAGAAGCAGTGTGATAAACGCTGCGAGGCCCTTTTAGTGTGAGACTTGGCTGGTTTTTGCAGCTTCTCAGACGCTGCATTCTTAATTGATTAAAACTATTGATTAGGTCTCCTATAGCCAGCAGACTAAAATCAGCCTCTATCTGCTATGAGCAGGTACTCAGGTATCACAGAGGCACACAGTGGATGTCTTTGCCAAACGGAGACAAAGAATCTGGGATTGTGTGACCAAAATCCCGAGTGCCAGCGACAGAGTTTGAACAGAAAAACAGAGCCATCCATCTTCCGTCCACCTGGTTACACAGGAGAGGAATCGCCTATCTCTGCACACACTCGGCCGCCGTAGTAATTACTCACCACAGTGAGTGAATGTCACTTTTTTTTTCTTTTTTTTTTAAATGGCTTTCAATAAGCCTCTGCCCACGCAGCTCTCTGTTATCAGGACCGACAGACTCTACTGGACTGAGAGGTTTCTAAAGTTGCTCCCCCCCTCACCAAAACCAAACCAACAAGTTCAGCACCACCACCGGCGCCTGCAAATAGGTTTAGAGAGAAGCAAGGTCGCTCTGGTGTCCCATCCATCCTACCACAAGAAGCTGGGGATTCTGTGTATTCTTGACTAAATAAGGACTAAAACAGAGGTCTTAAAGTTTTCACTGACCACCTTTTAATTTCCTGTGTGAGCTCTTATACCACGGCCAGAGGGAGGTTTGTTTCTATTAAGTGGAGACAAGCAAATAAGCGTTAAATCTCCTCAATGTAAAAAATATGCTGAGGCCATGACAGCATCTATGATATGAGAAGAAAACAGAATGAGATTCTCATTCAGTACTTTTCTGTTGCATTGAAACTCTTGCGTTGTTTTAAATGCATCAAACATTGACCTTTCCAATCTTCACAGTTTTCTGGGGCTTAAATTGTTTTTGTAACCGAACCTAAAGGTGGAGATTGTAACAAAATTAATGAGCAATGACAAAAAAATGAATATGAAAAATAATTTCTTTTGTATGTTAGCACTTTATTAAAATATTTTTTTTTCTACTTTTTGTAGTTCCACATGCATTTCAGCTCTCATTTGTACCACAATTTTTACTGTAGTGTCTGAAAAAAGGGGTTTAAAACTGCAGTAGCAGCTTTGTTGGTTTTGACTGAGGCCACTGTTTTGGATTAGTCACATATTAAAAGGCACACAGAAAGACAGTACATATGTAGACCATTTTGAAGTTGTTGTGGTGTTGTCATGGCTACACCTAAAGCCACTGGATCCATTTAAAGATGAAAATATGTCAGTGTCATTAAGGATTTTAGCCAGTTTTAGGTTATCAACAGATTACATGCTCCAGATAATGAACGCACCTCTTTCCAAGCGAAAGGTTTCTGAAGGACGCCTCTGGATAGTTTCACCATCACTGCAGGTCTACATCATTCCAGTCCTATTTTCCTCTTCTGTCTACAAGGACATAGTTTTCATTCTGCTGTGGTGTAAATGCAGTTTTACAAATATGCAAAGGGGAAGGATTTGGGTTTTGTGAGGGAATGTCATTTAAATACAGCTTTGGAATAAGTTGTTTATATTTACTTGCTGTGGCTCCACATCCATAGTGGCTGCCCTATTTGTGCCACCATTTCCAACTACGGTGTCCCTGAATGGACAAAACATTGTATGAAATGAGAAGCCTCTAAGCTTTGTTTGGGATGACTAATGTCTTAAAGGAACCACCAAGAATTCAGTGAGCATGTTAAATTAGTTACTTATAATGTAGTTATTGCTGCACTTTAAGCTGGGTTTACACTCGCGCATCGTACACATCAGGGGGGTAACGGTGTAACCGCTGTAGTCTCTGCGTAGGTCCGCAGAGGCTCGACACGCACCTCTTCCAGACCTGACATGCACCCTGCTATGCGGACGCAGAGACACTGGAAGTTCTCCTTTGTCATTGGTCAGATTGTGATACTAGTTTCTGATATTTGACTACCTTTAAACCGCAGGTAAAAAATCACCTAAAACTGAATTTACATCACTGATCCGCGTAGCTCTGCGTAGCGGTCTGCCTAGATGTCAGTAATTTTGACAAACTGTACCTTTAATGATCATGCCCAACAGGTTGAAGTCTTCCTGGTTTTACTGATGTTTATCAGAGGAGAGCATCACTAATGGGCCACTTTTACTACCTACCCTAGAAATACAGCAATATTTATTTTATTTGGTTGTTTTATTCCACAGAAACTCATGTTCTCTGGAGGATACAACTACTTCCCACCTCAGAGGGGCTTCTTGTTAGTTTTACTTAGCTGAAAACTTACATACTAAATTAAGGTGGTTAGTGGGCTTAGTCTGCAGATGTTTCTGAGATATTCTGAGGAGGAAAGAAAACCTGTTTGTCCAGGCAGGGTTTATCTGCCAACCAGGGAGAAAGGTTACCGGCGGTCTGCATGCCCGTCACTGTATCATGCACTCATCGGGGTCAGTGTTGTCGCAACACAACAAGAGGTTAACCTGACTCTCAGACAGTTAACACTCACGTTCAGGGTGGATGTAGACATCTGTTGACACTGATGATGGTCACTAATCTTCCCTGTAAGTTGCACCCTCATCTTGCTGCACTGGAGATGAGGGTCACTGCTATTGGAAATAAGGGAGGACAAAAGGAAATGAAAGGAATTGTCAAGGAGACAAGCAGAAGTAACAAGCACCATTCCTGAGCAGTGTGTGTGTTTTTTTTATGTGGAAGTGAGGTGATGGCGGAGCTTATTAAATCTGCCAACACAAAGCAAGACTACGCATGTTTGTTTGGGGGAGAATGGAAGGTGAAAGCCAGGAAGGAGATACGCAGAGAGGGAGGTGTGCAGAGGTGCTGAGCAAGCAGAGCGAGCGCTTTGACAGCGCAGCATATTGTGCCTGCAAATGGGAGAAACTGGGAGGCATGGGATGCAAGGGGAAAGGCGGGCAGGTGCAGGCTGCAGCTTCCCGCTCTCATGAGGGCGAGCTCCTGCAGCCGTGCACGCTCATTTCATTTTCTGAATATGGAGTCTCTGCTCATCCTTCCACTGCAGCGACGGGAGGTGTGCCATGCAGGCTCATGCAGCATCAACACACTGCAGGCGTCTTCTATGGGCTTTATTCTCGCGCAGTCTGTGTCGCCTCCTTTCACGTGTCTGTCATCATTTGAGACATAATAAAACCTGGTTATTAAAGGCTGACTCAGCCCCTTCCTGCAGATGTGACACCTGCCTCCTCGACAACTAAAATACGCCTCATTGTTTCCACAAAGGTGTTCAGTGTGCGGGTGTGTGCGTGCCCACACATGAACAAATAGGGAGTGTTTGTTCAGCCCCTGGTCCCCTTTGCTTCCTCCCTGTGCTGTTTGTTAGCAGAAGCTAGCTGATAATTAGACCTGAAGGCCTCCTGGTTGTCTACCTATTTGTTTACGGTGCTAAGAAGCAGAATCCCTCCTGAGAGTCGGAGGCGTCACTCAGAAGTGTGCGCAAGAGACGGAGCAGACGGTGTCAAATTAAGAAGTTAGGAAATTCCTGACTCACCACAATCCTAAGGAGGGGGGAGAAGACGAAGCTGACAGATTTGTAAAGATCGAGGTGGTACGATCAAACCAGATGATGCTTTTCTTCCTGAGGGATGAGCGCTGCATTTTTTTACCTTCAATCTGATGTTGCAAAGGGAAAAAAAGATGTTTTGCAAGGGTTTAAAGGCGAAGCTAAAGTTACACTAAATAAATCAAGTTTTAAATGTGCAAAAAACAAAAAAGACAACTAGCTCTCTTACTGACATCTCCTTTGTATCTGGATTTTAATTCACTTGAACAGATACTGAGATTTCAGACAATCCATCTTCATGTTGGATTCATTGTTCAAAATGACTGATCATTTACAAACATTATGTAAACACTTTTCTGCATATATACCCAAAGTAATGGGAGTTTTCATTCCCAGCAAAGGCAGAAACATGGCAGGAAACTGAAACCCATACAATCATACTCTCTCATGTTATGAAAAAGTAACATGATAAAGATATTATCTTATTTAAAGGACCCAACAGTGGCGTAATGCTACTTTATTCTGTTTCTAGCTGATGTTTTCAGCTGTCTAAATTTCATTTCAGATGACTGAAATTAGTTTCTCTTTAATCGAGCACAAGGTGTTATTGAATATTGAAAATATTTTTGAGTTACATAATGCGTTCTTGCCACCATTTCCTGAACCACAAACAGAAATCACCATGTCAGTGGTGAATATCAGCAGATTCTTCAGCCAAACAAATACATTTTCTTTCTGCCTTTTTTCTTCTTTTGTCATGTATCACTTGATGTATCACTTATTCCCTTTGTTTCAGCTTTGTTAATAACTATTTTTGTGTGTAAAAGTTCTGAAGAGGAGTTACTCTTTCCAACAGAAAACTAGAAGTATTGTGGTTATGCTTTTTTGTTTAAGTATATCAACCATTCCAACAGCATAAGACATCATTTAAAAAATGGTTCAGAAGTCTTAAAGAAGTCATTCAGCATATGATTTATTATAAACAGTTTCTGAAACTATGTAAATATGCTCTGCCTAGCAGGCCTGTAAACTAATGATGAAAGACTTCAGCACTCGTCTTTCATCCTCTGAGGTTAAAATCATGATTAGTTCCAAATTATGTGAAAATAACCCAAACATCTTAAATGCTTGGCCCCAAATTGACCAAAGCAATTTAAAGCCACTAAAGAATTGCTGTCATTTTAATTGTTGCCCAAGTTATTTTGTCATTTGAACCATTTGAACATTTTAACGTTCCTCCTCTCCTTTGTGCCAGTTTCATACCATGATGGAAATTTGATTCTTTTTTAAAACAAATGATTGTTCCGTGAAATTCAGTAACATTCACATCCTGTGTTATGAGCTGGTTTCCCACACAGCCAGAAAGTCCTGCTCTAAACTCTGCATGCTACACTGCAAGCTGAGACGGTGGTGAGGCTTAGCGTCTGAGCAGCTGCTGCTGCACATCAACATCCCTCGGCTTGTACTCAGCGATACCCATTTTGATCTCATGTTCCATTTAGGCTGTGCAAACGTGACTGAAAAGTGTTTATATGACTCGCCACAGCTAGGACCACCAAACATTTTCCTGTGCTATTTTTTTGGAAGAACCCCTCCATATGCTGTAACCTTAGACAAGTCAAATTGAAATGATAAACGTTTTAAGAGGTCCATCAGACTGTGTCTGTAAGCCGTATACTTCTCTAGTTTTCTCGCACATTGGCATCAGAAGTGAAAGAAAAAACCCGGCATCATCAGGTGATGCCCCCATAGTCTGCCATTTTGTCTCTAGCCTGGTTGCTTTTGAAAAAAAGACTGAGAGTTGAAGGAGAAGCTGCTATTTTTGAGCAATTGCCTGACTGGTCCTTTCCTGGTCACAGCTAGTATTTAAATAATCCTTTTTTGTTTGTCTAGATCACATTTTGATATTGTAAGGCAAAGATGGGAGCTAACACAAGACAAGTCATTGAAACACATGCTGTGTTGTTTCATGTTGTAGTACACTCACTGCTTTTGGTAGTTTTTCTTTTAATAAATTGTTTGAGATGATAGAATTATGATTGCATTCATAATACAAATTTTACCTACAGTAGAAGTTGAAAATCTCAAATGTATTTGTCAGAAATGGACCTCTTACTGTTGGGAGACACTAACTTCACACATAAGAAAGACCTTTATATTAAGAAAGATAAATCTTAAAACACAGCAAAAAAGATATTGTTTCTCCACACGGCAGCAAAGCAGAGCCGGCGTCTTTCTCCGGAGTCGTTAAACCCACATTGTTCGCTTCAAACCTCCCTCCTGCCACTTGTCCAATCTGTCAAGTGTGTGTGCATAGCAGTGGGGTGTGTGGAATTTTGTCAATATCACCCATGAGGGTTTCCATGGCACCCCGCTGATGGGTATTAAATATTCATGATCATGTTTATTAATGACCAGCAGGCATTAGGGCTCTCCAGACTGTCACACACATACATATGAAAAAGCATGAAATCATTTTCTTTTCAAAACTCATTTACAATTTCACTTCGATACCTACGCCGTCCACTTCTCCTTCACAAACACACACAAATGTCGCCTCCTTCCATCATCCCACCACATACCACACATACAGACACCGCGAAGGAAAAGTGCATGCTACCCACGGACATGCCCTGATGAAACACATTGGAATGAGAGTCCCTTGTCTATTTTCATTCTTTTTACAGTAGTAAGATCTAAAGAGTGTGTGTGTGTGTGTGTGTTTATGGATCCGCTGTCCTGCTCAATTGAAAAAGAACAGATTTCCTGTCTCTAAGTCTCTCTGGACCGCCGGCCTTAACTTTCCCAAGGGTGGAGGGATGGACTGAGGACCTCGCTGAGAACATCTGTGCAGCTGGCCCCAGCAGAGACTGCACTGACAGTCCCTATCCACAGCAGATGTCACACCAGTGTGTGTGTGTGTGTGTGTGAAAGAGTGTGTGTGTGAAAGAGTGTGTGTGTTCAGAGTTGAGTAGTCCATGACCCACACATAATGTAGAGGAAATGCTCCCCACACTCTGCCCTTTTTGCCATTAATCCTTGTTTCTCTGCTAACTCTTGGAGATGTGGTGTTGGAAAAACATGACGCGAGCATCCTATGATCATCTTTATTAAATAAACTTGGTTACGTCACCGGAAAAGCTCTGAGTGTGATTAAAGCTGTTTTGCTACGTTTGTAAATGACTTCTTTGTTTGCTCCTCCCTTCAGCACAGGGGCCATTTGTCCTCCTCTGATGTGATATAAAAACTATCCGTGCTTTGCCCCACAGCCTCTGCAAATGAAATGACAAATGATAGATGAGCATAGGAGCGCTGATGCTGCACTCCTCGCATCCCGCCATCTGATTCCACATCTTTCTCTCCTCTCTGTTTCTCCATAGTTGGACTTTCCCCTTCTCCCCCTTTGCCCTCGTCATTCTTTCGCTCTACTTCCCCGCGTATCCCCTTTTTCTTTTTACTCCTTTGGCCATTTTTGTCTTGTTTCGCCATCATTTACCTCTCTGCCTCCCCATCGCTTGTGCTAACGCTCTCCATCCCCCACACGTCTCTTTCTTTCATACACGCCACTAAAAGTCTCAGTCTGCTCAAATTCCCTGGTAACAGAGACCCTCAGAGGGACCTGCTGCCCAGATCATAAAAGTTACTAAAAATAAAGAGTACAAAAAATTCCCATCATGTCAGAGAGGCGGGAGAGTGGCAAATTATCTGACTAACTAAAGCAATTAAGTTTAAATGAATTTCCCTTTTTGGGGGAATCACCAGTTAGATGGTCATCACACCAGTTCTTTAGTGGTCAATGCTTCCATTGCTGTTATTCCAAAGTGAATAATTTTTATTTCACATGTGATGAGAGAGGTTAAGTGGGCATAGGCCCAGCAGTGCTTGAAGCAGGAAACTCTTTAGATTTTTCCAAGTTTCTTCTTAAATTCAGCCTAAAAATTCCATCAAGTTTCCACACAACAGATAAAAAAAACCTATTGAAACTAATGATTTGATTCACAAGCAAGGGCTATACACCACAATGTGTCCAGGGTGTAGCCTGCCTCTCACCTGCTAATTACCGGGACAGGCTACAGCTTCCAGGCAACCCTGAACTGGAATAAGCTGCCTGTAAAATGAGTGAATGGATGATTTATTTAATATTTATTAATGAGGTTGGTAAAGTGGATTAGATTAATCAACTGGGATGTAATGATTAGATGCCAGCGAAGGGTACGGTTTCAGGATCTCAGCAACCCTGGCTTTTTCGGGCCCCCTAAAGATGGGGCTTGAAAAAGAAGGGTAACAGGAGACAAATGGATTAGCAGCACAGAGGCTGTGAAAATAAAAAAAGAGGAAGATGAAAGTTAGGTTGGATAAAGGGAGGGTGGGAGAAGAGATGAGGGAGAGGAAAGGGGTAAAGATGTGGTGAAGAGAGTGTGATGAACAGAGATGAGGAAGTGAGTCTAAACGGGCTTACCAGGTAATTAGAGGTGTAGGTTAGGCGCGGACCTATTCCTGGACCTTAGTTATCCTCTTTACATCATAAGTGTCATATTAGGTTGTTTAAATTTCAGAGGAAAATTACCCGGTATCACACGTCTAATTAGAGCTGAATGATCATCTGTCACTTTCTGATAAATGACAATGAATGACTTGGAAAAAAAACTAAGATGAGAGGAAACACTTAAGTGTGTCATGATGCAAACAGAACAAATGTCAGAAAAGGAACTGCTGACACCAATCAAGCAGGAAAAGGTCACAATACCTTTAAAGAGTTTGGCCCACTGATCTACAGTCAGACAGGCAGATGGAGGAAACTAAAGACCACGCTACCACCCACAGGAGAAGTCGAACAACAAAGACAACTTCAAAAGAAAACACATTTCATTATCTGCAGGGACCCATAGGAGCTCTGAGCAGCTAATGGCTTCTCTAATTTTGATTAATGTTAATGTTCTATAAATCCACCATTATGTGAACAAGGGCTCCAAACAGCCTTACCACAGTTTAGCTACATCACATGAACAAGGAGGTATTTTAATTCTTTGGGTAATGATTTGTAGTTTTAATGAGATACTTTATGTTTGGAAACAAGAAAGCATCATATTTCTGCTACTGCTAAATAATCCTGTTTTCTCAGTGCCGCGTCCCCTATCGACTACTAATTCAGCATCCATCTTGCATCCTAGCTGTACAGTGAGCTCTATCCAGACAGTAAAATTCTTCTTAACTCTTGTCTTATCTCTTCCTTAGTTTTTTCTCTTCCTCCGATAATGTCTTCAAACGTGAAATATGTTATAAATTGTTATAATGTGTTAAAATGTGTTAAAAGAAACGACCGTCATGTTTACATTTGCTTGATAGCATGTAACGCATGCTCAAAGTGAACCTAGCAGGCAGCATCCCGGATGTGAAAGTTCTATAGTACTGCTGGGCTGCAACAGCTCTAGAAATGCACATAATAGATGCCACTGTATACCATCAAACCATGAAGCAGAGTTTTAAGGTCAAAAAGTTGCTCTTTGTAAAATGGTGGTAGTTTCATAGTATGGCTTGTTCTGCTGGACAATTTTGACAAAGCCAGTTTGCCAATACCGATGGAAATATATAATATAAGTTATGATTTTTTAAAGTAAATATGTCTATAAACTGAGAAAGCGGGTCATGAAGATGGACAAGTGCTCCAAGAAGTAAAAAGTAAATGTTTTGGAAACCAAAAAGTCAAACCCCTGAACACAATACGATAAAAATGTCTTAAAAGGATATGAACAGTTTCTCAGCAACATCCCAGAGGTTGAAAAACAGAGAGACCCAATTATTTTACTCCCATGCAGCTGATGGAGTTTCGCCAACCAACTTGCTTGTTTTTGGACTTCGGGAGAAAATGTAATCATATGAAAACATTTTAACATGGCTGATTAGTTTATTTTTATTTCTATTACTAACTGTGTGGCTTTCCAGACTTCTTTAGTCTGAAGAACAAAAAAAAAGGAAAAAAAAGAAAAAGAGGCAAAGCAGGTTTCATAAACTCCATGAGTTTGGAATCTGACAACAGACACATTAAAAACAGCTCCTGATACAGTCTGACACAGTATTCCTTCAAAAGGGGGTTTTATATTCAGCTCCGAACGGCAGTGCAAGATTTCAATGTGTTCATCCATAAAATAAAATAAAGAAGAACTGAAAAGTGCCACTGAAACTCAACTTGGAAAAAAAGAGTGAAAATATTCAGTTATGCGGGAGAAGAGGGTTTGAAGGTTGGTGCAGAGGGTTTGACAGGAGCGAAGAAAAATTTGTTTCCAACGAGTAAGCAGACAATGTGCCCTTCTGCCAACGCATCTTGGCTTCCAAACACATACACACTCATCGTGTTGTCATGTGAAGCACTGGGAGAAAATGAGAAACTTGAATCTGGCACTCATCCCGAGTGTAAGCGATCAGGGGGATGAGAGTGGGCAAGGTCTGACCTGAGGATTCAGGAGAACTCTGCGGGGACAAAAATCGGCAGAGGATGACAGGGTAATGAGATTGCATCTACTTTGGAATCATCCTTTTGTTGTCATAGCGCCATGCCAAAAGTGTGCAGAAAAGGGAAATTATACAAAAATCCAGGCAGGAGGAAAAGATTAAATATTATGTACAAAATTCTATCAAATCATAATTACAAGGTTAGCTACACAGGCTGAGCAACAAATGTACCAATTAGTGGTGAGTGCCAGCTGTAAAAGAGGTCTGATGATCACTTTTTAATGAATACTTCTGGCTAACATTCCCTTGGATGTGGGTTCCTAGATTTTGAGTTTGATATTAGGCTGATAATATAGCTGATGTGACCAGTTTATATTTGAAAAGGTTTCCCTTCAGTGACTACATACTCATACGATGTTAGTTCAGCTTTTCTGGAAACGGGATCAAAATATCTCCATAGAGAACTTTAATTGGATATGTACAAAACTACCAGACTTCTCTCTGCATATATCTTAAATTTTATGATAATTGAACACGGTGTAAGCTATAATAAGGAGATGATTAGCATATTACTTATCAACCTGACACCAGCCACATTGCCAGCGATGGTCCCAGACTCTCTGCTTCCTAGAGCAAAAGTAGGACGAATATGAAACACTTTTTTTATAGATGTGTCGGCATCAATTTTGCCAGATTAACCTTCAAAATGTGCAGATGTTCCAAAACAGTTGGCAAGAGTCTGTCATGGTTTGTTTAAGTTTTTGATTCTCATAGCAGTTTCTTATTTTTCTTATTTTTCCCCAGGTTGTAATCCAGTATTTTAAACTTAATGTTCGCTTTGCTTGAAATGTTTAATGAGAAAAAAACTTTTTTTTGGAGCCACCTACAAAAAGTCTGGCGGTCATTGTTGTACGATCAACAAACACAATCTTTAAAATTTTAAAGGCATTTCTGTGGCAAAAATTTACTTATTTTTAGAACTGAAGTTGAGGCAAATCTTATTCTTGGAGTTTTTTCCTCATAGAGCCAGAATTAGTTCAGGTTGTTCTTACAGCCGTGAAGCTGTTACTGATTGAATTTCATTATGTTTTTCTGGAAAAATTAATAAAAAAAAAAAGTGGAGGGATTTAGAGGTTAACTGAAAGGATTCTCACGTCCACCCAAATCACCAGATTTAAGCATTAAACCTGTCTGAGATGTCCTGTGTATCCCTCCTAAGACCTGCAGCATCCCCCCTCCTCACGTAAAGCTCCAATATCCTGTTAGACACAGTTCAGGATTTTTAGCAGCAACAGCACAAGAAGACACAGTGAAGTCTTTCCATCTTTTTGCTAGTTGCATTTAACTGAAAACCATTGGGGAGATTACATAGTAATCATGTTTTACATAGCTTAGCAAATAAAACATGCAGCATACAAGCATTGTCACACACAGACACCTCTGACAGTCAGGAAATGGTCCAATTTCACAGCTGAAATGAAGAGCAATGCATAGACGTGCACACACCCATCACCTATGATTTGCTAAATAGGCCTAATAGTCCAACATGCATAAACACACAGACAGGGCTGTTGTGGGGAATACAGATGCTGCACGAGACCGTTCTGCTGCATGACTGGAGTGTGTTGAGAGCTTTTCTGTCCAGATGGATTAACCTCTCCCATGTGAATGCAATAATGCACACATTTCAAAATGCAACCTGAAGCCTATGCTGTGTTTTTCCTTTTGAAAGAGTCTCATGTGAAAGTGGATATTCGCTGACATGTTCTGAATTACTGTCGAGCTCCCACTTTTTTAATGGCAGATAGTGCTGGTTGCAGAGAAATTCCACTAATGATTCTGTACCATTTTCTACAGAACACATTGTTGACTTCAAGCTGTCACATTGTTCATTTTTAAAGATAAATTGAAAAACAAAAGAGAAAACTATGTATGAACTAGACACTGAGCGTATTTGGTTTGAAATAAAAAAATGATGCAGTTGCTAATTCACTTTGTTATGCTGAACTTCATAATTTAGTTGAAGACACAAGCAGATATCACTTTGAAGCTTCTTCTAAAAATGTGCTCGATATCTTCATGAAACAGCATGTGAAAAAGATAGGAAATAAAATTTTGCTTTCATTTGTGAACTATGGGAAAATATTTACGGTTGGATTACGACAGGCCTTCTTACATCCTACAACAAGGATGATATCTTAAATCAGTTTTCTCATATTCATAATCAGTGTGTGTTAATGAGACATTTCCACATATTTACAAACAATAAAAAGGTTCTTTTGTTTTATTTTTTCTTTTTTTTTTTTTTTTTTTTACAGATTTTGAAACCTTCACTGCTCAAACTGCAAATCTATGTAGCCATTTATCTATTATATGAAAAGACTGTTAAAATTCTCTGCCACATTTAATCTCTCTTTAGCTTAAGCTTACTTCAAATGTTTTGGCCAAAGTGCATCACTCTTTCCTGTTTGCCCAAAGAAAGAATTTGTATAAACAATATTCTCAAACCTCTTGGGGCCATTACAAAATTATGCCCATGGATTTATCGTCCAAAATGCCCTTTTATAACCTTTTTTAAAGGAAATTTTATTTATAGAACTGTTAGATTTGACCTGGAACTCTACAGACCTTCAGATTCAGATTAAATGATAAAAAGTGGTTTTGTTGTTGGACAGTCCGATTTGTGAACATTTGCATTAGCTTATATCTCATCTGAAACCAAATTGCATTTAAAACCAAGGGTGTGAAGGTCAGTAACTTGCAACCCCATAAACAAATGTAGTGAGTGAGGTATTGTTTGTACTTTTTGCCTTGAGAGTGATTCTTGTTTCCTCCTGTAAGGAGTTGCTACTTTACCACAGAGAAAAAACTGACTTATCTATTCCGTTCAATTGTTATGCATCACACATCTATGTGCACGTCACTGTAGTGGAACATTTTAATCTTAAGAAACATGTTTGTTTGTAATCATTGTAAAGGATTTCAGTGATGATCAGAGATGTGCCATTTGTATCCTAAATTTCTTGCAGATCTCATCATATTTCTCATACATACCAAATGCTCCAAAAACACAGAAACGTGTTAGCTTCTAAACACAAAGTCTAATCCATTGTTGCCGTGCATGTCTTTAAACAAGACTTTTAAACAAACCAGTCCAAATAGCTTGAAAGGGAAGTATCAGCTTTCCATAAGAAGAGCTCTTGGTCACTCATTTCCTGCTTTATCTAAAACCCAAGCTGCCAAGCAGATAGCTACACAGAGCTTTTTGCTAGGTGTTGATTTTGTGGGAGTGACCCTGAACACTGTGCGTGTTTCCAATTAAGAAAGCAAAATGAGCAGATTTTAACAAGGCCATTTTAACAGGCCTGTACTCTGCTCCCTTCACACGGTGTGAAAGTGTTTCTCAGCAGGGAGCGGGGAGGTAATGGATGTGGGAATGTTACCGTAGCCAGCTCGGCAGATGAGCAGTTGCAGTCCCTAATAAATAAGGATTTGTTTCAAACGCTTTGTCGTGAAGGCCAATGATATCAGAATCATAACCACATTAATAGGCGGAGGACTCATTACGTGGTTGAATGTTGTTACAATAAAGATTAATTTCCAGACTCGGTGCTTCATGTTGTTTGTGTCTGAACTGCCCGGCTTGCTTTCAATTTGTCTGTTTCTTTTATTGAATTTGAATGAGCTGAATTTAACCTCAGCGCAGCCCCGATGCAAATCACATTATACTTCAAAGTGAATGATTGCATTTGGCTCATTGGAATCAGCCTTTCCCGTTTTCCACTGAATAGACTTTTTGATATCTAACAAATATTGCTTGGCTTTTAATGCGTTCTCTCATTCGACTCAATTTAACCTTATGAGAACTCAATCAAATGCTCCAGTGTTTACTCTCGATTCACCTCGATTGGCTGCAGAACTGTATTTGTAATCACTCAAGTCAGAGTAAAGACATTGGAAGTATGACTCCTTTCTCATATCTTTGTCCGGAAAACGAAGAAGTCATATCTTCCACAGTTTCATGCACTATTACATCAGTCTTGTGTCAGTCATATTCTTCCTCCTGCTTGAAAATGAAACGATGCCGTGCCCTGACAGGACGACAACTTTAGGACATTTTCCTTTCAGAGTCACCGGCTGTTATAGTCAGAAAGAAAACCCGGGCTGCTGAATGTCTTTAAGCTAAAGTAGGTGGGCAATGTTCCCTGAGAGGAATCGCTAACAAGGTAGGATTTCAGTACAAACAGAAGAAAAGGCTTAAAGGGATGAGGAAACTTGTGTGGCTCTGTAGTTTTAAAGGATTTGGTAAAAGAATAGAAGTGATTTCACACAGCAACAGATGGCCACATGTATTTGAAAGCTTGTGGGAGAAATCCAAACTCCAGGATGTAGACTACTAAAAACTATTTGTACCGGATTCTGATCTTATTTGCTGCACAAGCAACAATCAACTCACCTCCCTGGCTGATGCAAATGCACTTCAAACTGCAAATTTAAACTGGGGATGTGCAGATAGAGCCAACACAGAAATGTGCAAAAGTGTCACAAGGGCTGGATTCATATTAACACTCCCACACATTATTCTCACCCACTGTAGCAAGTGTGTGTATTTCACAGCTAGCCTCGGCTCCCAGTGAATCAGGACGCAGGCATGAAATGAAAATCACTTCAGTCATGAAGACAGACATGAAATGAGCACTTTTATAGTGGCATCCATCACGACTTTAATAGTAATGTGGGTTTTGTGCCTGCGCTGCGTATTTGTGTGTTTTGCAGATGGAATTTGCAAATGTCATCCCATAAACTGCGTCCTGATATGTGTGGTTTCTGTGTATCTCAGCTGCTGTGTGAGTAATTATGTCCTTTCTCATGAACACACACAGGAAGATTAAGTTGTCAAAAAAAAAGATCAATAGATAATATTGTGTGACAGTTTCCCAAACTGCCATGAGAATCTGGTGGAGCAGTTTGTTTACTATTTAAAAAAAGAAATCTTTCTTTTGAGCTCTGTCCTTGAATCTGTATGCTGTGATTTTCCAGTGTCAACCCATTTAAGGGTCAGAATGTGATATCAGCTCCGACAAAGGAGACATATCTTCGAGTTTTGACACAGTACAGACGCCTGACGGTGCAAAAACATCTTTTAACGCTTCAGACTTCTGTATTTTGCAGAATTCTCCTTCATGTGTGAGGCTTACCTCAAACAGGCCTTTATATGTAAATATATCAGTCATACTGAAAATGGGAACATTTTCTTCTCTCAAAGTCTGACTGACACTCAGATAATGCAGATATGAATCAATTTACCTCCACATGTGGCTGTTTATTGGACTCAAAATTAATACTTCAATGGCAAACAAGTAAACATTCCTGAATTCAACACATGCCAATGACTGAGACAATATGTGAGTAAAGTTTAGGAATAAGTTTGATTTGTTCTCCTTTCCAATAGTTTCTCACTTTTATGAAGTCTTGCATAATCCGCTCTAGATGGGTTTAGCATTAGCATGATGACTTACTGATAACATCATAATCCCTGCTAGATGGTTCAGAGAGGTGTGGATCCCCTCCCACTAACCTCTAAAATGATGTTTGCAAGAAGTCATGAATATAAGTACGCGTAAGCAGGCGGTCAATCAAAGAATGACAAATGGAAGGATTTTCTCATGAGGCAGTTTAAGGCCTGCTCAGTGTAATCACGCTCCACAACCTGAAGCACGTAGACTTTATGTGTTCTACCCAATAAACTGTAGCACATCTCCTGTAGTTTTTGCAGCCTCATTATGCAGACTAGTTGTAATTTTCTCCTCAGCGACATCCTCCCGTTCATTGAATAGCTGTCTAAATTCTTTCTTCACATGCAAGGACACAAAAGACCAATTCAAGCCATCACCCCGTCACACCCTTGTGATAGTTTCCTCACCTACAACTCAAGTAATCAACAGCTCGGTCACCTTCCCTCCCTGCTTTCTGCTGCTCTCCCTCTCCTCTCAGTAATGACAAATCTGTGCGGAAGATAGGCAGACAGATGATGCAATGTGTGGGGGACAGATCCATCACATGCAGTTTCCCACGCCACTGCATCCATACAGGTTTATATTTCCTCTGACAACTGGTGTGGAACACTCAATCAATCATCTGCCTGCTCCTTCACCCATCATCTTCAACTCCAGGATTTATGGCTGCACATATTGAACTTTCTGCTGATCAATGCTCTAAAAGTCAACAATTGCACACAAAAAAAAGGGTTTTTGTGGCATGTTTGGCTTTTTAACACAACAAACTTCAACAAAACATTGATCTTTTTAATTAAATTTGACTGACCTTGCATGTAAATCAGCAGGTTTAAGTGCTCTGTCTGTACTTTAAAAGGCCAAATAACATTGGCGTGAGGGGGTCAGCTGCACAGTTTGCTGGTTGTCGTCATTGATTTCTCATTAGCTGGGCCCGCCAGGAACCTGCAAGCTATCACTAGGATCAGACCTGTTGTGTTCAATTAAAAGCCTCTCCGACATGGCCCGGCATTTTCTTCTCTTATCTTTACACATGCCCTTCTAAAACCTTCTCTGGGTAAAGATTTCCTTTGTCTATTGTTCCGGCTGCTGCAACCTCTTTGTGCTTCGGCTGCCATATTTAGAAGCAACTAAGTTGTTTAAGGGTGTGGTGTAAGAAGGTCTGATTATAGATCTTCTTTTGTCTTTCTCACACACGCACACCTTTTGACAAGTCTTTCTGTGTGTTTCTGGGACAAGACAGCATCTTCCACTCACAGTTGCCGACCTTGGAAACAGTTATGAGAGCTACAACGAGCTTTGACCTGACAGCGCTGATAAGTCTGGTAACCACACATGGATTTGGAACAGGCCAACTTTTGCAACTCTGCACGTCATACAGTGGTAATAATGGCTGGATAGGAAGCAGTGTGAGCATCACTGTGCAGGGGATTTGCAGCCCTTCTCTCTTGTTCTCAGAAACACATTCACACATACATGCATTTCCCATGACGACCCTATTAGAGGAGCCATAATGACAGGGCGACGTGGAAAGAGTGAGGTCGGCTGGGCTGGAAGAGTTAAGAAGCCTCATTTTAAGGGGAAAGATGTGGGGTTGGGGTGTTGATTAGTGTTTGGAAGCCTATACCTGTCTGCCAGTCTCTGTGTCAATTTTTTTTTCTTTTGCATCAGCATTAAGAAAAAAAAAAAGGAAAACCATACATTTTTTGGGCTGAGCTCACCATTTTTCTGCTCCTTGGTGTGTTTTAGAGCAATAAAGTGACAATACCCATATTTCATACCGTTGGCTTTCAACTATTTCTCTGGCAGTTAATGGGAGCAGCTCAGCCATGACTGCTGTCTTGTGCAAGAGCAAAAGACAGACTTACAGAGGACTGACGGGTGGCAGGATGTCCATCATAGCCAATTATGCTTAATAAGATCCAGAGCGACCATGGCTCTGACAGAGAGCACCATGTAGGCAGAATATGACCAGAATTTGGTCTAAATAACATTTCGTAGTGGCAAGAGGTCTGCAACACATCACTGGTAACACTTATAATGTTTATAGCCTTCATGATTATTGTTGCAATAGTAATTGCTTTATTTTTTTTCTTTTAATCATTAACCACACATCAGAATCTCTTTAAATCCCAGTCATTTCATCTTTATCACATCCCTATTTGTAATGATTTGCCTTCCCTCATACTGTTGAGTAATTCTTTGACACCCCTGAAGATGCATAATAAGATGTAGACACCAAAACAATATGCTTGGCTAACCGGAGCTAAAATCCCCATGGCTATATCCAACCAAGGGGGATGAAAAGCTGTTTGTTGTGTAGACAGATCCTGATCGGTTTGTGATGAAAGGAGCAGAGCATTACAGGATCTGCTGCTTCAATGGGCAGGGCAGAGATAGGAATCATTGCTCTGACCCCCACTGTAGCAGCTGTAAAGAGGCTGATATGGAGATTTGATGGGTCTGGCCAAGCAGGCACGCCTGGTCAAAGAACCACATTACGACACATTAAGATTTACTGGCATGAGTGAAAGCAAGATTTATCGCCAGCATGCTCTTAGAAATGGGAGGTATTCACACGGGGACTCACTGAGAGAAAAGGAAAGAGAGGAATGGGTTCAAGAGCAACAATGTCCAGTGTCACTGCTGGCATGCTGTCTGGTTGCCTGATGAGAACAAACAAGTTTCTTATCTCTGATCGTGCATTCATTAGTCCATGTGACAAGCAGGGTTGTTAGTGTTATGTAAAGTTGCTGATCATTTTAAGTTAAAAGAGCTACCTGAGAGCAATGGACAGGAAACGGTTCAAGTGAAAGGACATGATTCATCAAGCTGTCACAAGGAAGCAGAATTTTACCTGGAAGGAACTTATGCAATGGCCGAGGAGTTAAAATGATGTGTTGCACAGGTACAGCGGAAGTTAAACACAATTTAACAACTGAAATAATAAATTAAAGGCTGTGAAACAAGCATGCAGAGCATAAACCAAAGCTTCATTAAGTTTCCATGTTTCTATGCCGTTTGCAATCTGGGTTGCCAGTTGAATAAGATTGTGGATAAGAGTTGTCACACTCTGTTGTGTTTTGGCATCAGTTATTTTAGTAGGCCTGTCCAGTAATGGCTGCCAGATTTTGACAGGCTTGATCATGGACAGTTTAGCAGCTTTTGACAATGGACTGTGAGGATTTAGACAGACTTGAGCACTTGTGCATTCAACAGAGTCATCTACATTCTACGTTTCGTCTGGCAGGCTTTATGCCAATATGGAGCCAAACCACTGAAGTTACCAGAGGAAAGTTGTTGTTATACAGAACATCAGATAAAAACAAAATGTTCGCGCAAGTCATTGTGCTACATATCCAGAACGGCGTGTCCAGTTTATCTGCCTTTTAACCTATTTCATAATTGTTTTAAAAAGTATTAATTAAAGTATTAAAAGCCCATGCAAAAATAAAACAAATAAAAGTAAAACAAAATGAAGTCAAATAAAATAATGATCTGGAAGAGAATAGCAGTTAAACTCTATTTGATTTTGCTCAGACCCTGATATCTCCTCATGCGGCCCTATAATGTCCACGAACCTTTGTTTGGAAATCCCCTGGTTTCTTTTATTCTATCAAACGCAGATCTACCTTTCACTAATCCCCTGGAGCTTCATGCTGTATTCCTGCATGCGGCCATCCCCCCTCTCAGTGTCCGCTGGAAGGAGGAGTTAGTTTAACCCTACATTGTCTGGAGGAGTCCGCAGTCTCTTGGCGCTCTGTCCCACGATCGTTTGCTCTGGAAACGGAGAGATCGTGGAAAGAGATTCCAACCAAAAGCAATTTTATACGTACATTTAAAGCTATTAATTTATATTTGAACGTTTCTAAGAAAGAAACACGCGAATGCAGCGTGAAGCAGAGGAAACGTTACCCGGTAAGTTGGAGACGAACTTATTTCTCAGTCACGGTGCCTGTAAATGACTCCGCTCAGCCGAGAGCTTGTAAACGCATCTTTCATTTCAAGATATTCGCGCAGTGTAAAAAAAAAAAGTTTGCATCTGCTTTTAACCGTTGTGTGAGGGATTGATTTTTTGATCTCTTACTTTTATTGACTGTAGTGAAAATGAAATCCCTCCGTAGCAGCAGAAAGCCTGCACAAACACGCGACTGTCTGCTGATGTTAATTGTGTCACGTTGAAATGCTTTTTATATCATGGGGCTCTGTTTGGAGAGCACAGTGTATTAAAGATTTAATGATTGACCTGTCCTTCTCGTATTAAAGATAACTGAAACCTCATCATAAGTGTTGGTTTTACTTTCCCCATTAAATTGTTTAAACTTTGTAACATAATTTTGATGGGATGGTAAAAAAAAAGTCATGTTTATGCCCAACATTCCATTAAATGCATTTGTGTAATTCCAATGTAATATTGTGGAGTTGACCGATTTATGGATAGGGAAATTGGGAGCATTGGTCATTTCACTAGATTGAGTTCAGGTGTGATTTACATTCTATTAGTATTGTTGTGTGGCTGTGTGTTGGGGTGGAAGGGCTCTCCAGCTACATACAGAGGCAACAAAAGGCCACTGGGACCCCTGGAGTGGAGGGCCAACCCAGAACAAACAGCCATGAATCAGGAGGGGAGGGCCCCAGGATGCCTTTTGGCATTTTGGGCCCTCTGTCATGGAAACCCTGCACGGGAAAGTGTCTCTACTGTCCTGCTACCTTCGCATGCCACCAAGGATGGCTGTGATAATAAAAACACAAGTTAATGATTGACTTAACGGGATGAATGGGTTGCTTATTGATCTGTCTGACGGCTCTGACCTAAGTTTTTCTGGAGTGTCATGCAGGCATATCTTGGCGGTGGAGTTTAATGCTGAGAAAGTGTTCAGAAAGTGGTAATTATTATATGTTCATTAAAATGGAGTAGTTATTGTGCACATGTTTGCTTACAGGTAACAAGTTTAGTCTGATATTAATGTAGGGTAAGGGAAAATATGCTAAAGGCTTACTTGTGTTGGATTTTTCTGCAGGAGTCATGCTGTGTGACTGGTTTAAACCCCCCCCCCCCCCCTCGAAGAAATCATTATTTCCTTACATAATTGGACTTGTTGCAGTGTGCAGCCTGTTTTCTGTTTGTTTTAGTTGGGGATCACAGTACTTGAATCGCATGGTCAGAAGCAACATCTGCATGTTTTGGCCTTTGCAGTTTACATTTTTGCGGTAAAAGAAATCCTCAGCCGACCACAAGGAACATTATGTTTTTACTATTCTGTTTTTCTCCCGACTTAGAATGGAGACTCGAACTAGAAAGATTCTGATTGACTGTGACTTGTAATTTCCTTTTAGTGGAAAACATGTGATTGTTTTGGTGTTCAGGCCTTAGTTGTGTGACATGAGTTACGCTTTTGTTGCCAGCAGGACTGACAGTCGCTGTCATTGTTTACTAGTGAAGAAAGGAAGAAGCAACTCTTTTGGGTAGCTCTTGCGTCACTTGTCTTAAATTTCCAGGGTTCAGTGTCATGGTGAAGCTGTGACATAATTGCCAGAGGAGTTTCCTTGATGAAACAATCCAGTTTGAAGTCAGTTGATGCACCGTGCGTAGCTTTAGGGAGCTATTTAAAGAACAGCAGTGAGAGTGTCTAGTGCTCTTGTCGTTGGCGCTTTGATGCTTCATGTAAGCAGTGATCTTCATCAGGGAAGAAACTTGGATCTGTTCTCCTCTCTGCAACAGGCTGTGTGTGAGCAGCTGCCATCAGCACTGAAGTAGCAGCTCTCTGGCTGAGAAACACCGATGTTTCATGCCTTCTACCCTGCACATTTTTTTCCATATAAGGTGCCGTACATGTGACTTATCAGGCATGGATAGCATCGAAGCTTATTGTCACGCTGGGATGAAGACCTTTTTTCTCTAGGTAGAGCAGCCATGCAGGAAGGCAGCATGATGCAGAAAAATAGGTTTAAAATGGATCAGGATTTTTTTCTTTTCTTTTTGGTCTATTTCTCGACATGCTGGATTACAAGGAAACGTCATTTCACGGCTTTTGTTGGAAGTGCAGACGGGCCACTCTGCCTGTGTGCTTCTATTCCTCTCTGCTGCGGTTGAAATTATATTTGGTTTTGAAAGTATTCGCTGGTAGTGTGTGGCCAGCTCTGTCTGGGGTGACTGCTATAAAAAGCAGGTGAACTAAAAGCTGGCGTTGACAGCATCTTGGCCGACACTGAGATGCTGGCTTAAAGCAACACGGCAATCTTTGACCCCGTCTGAGTGCTCGCAGCTGCAGGTCGACAAGCCATAACCAACACAACATGAAGGTTAAAGATCCTGTCTTGATTAGTAAACCCTTTTCCTAAAACTCTGCTCCAAAACAGACACGCTGTATATTCTCCTCTGCATAATTTAGTGAGTCTGACTTGCATATTTCTTAGCTGGTCCACTTTGAGGCATTAGTCCAGTTGGTTGGATTTGTTGCACCCACCTCAATGCAGGATCCCGTGCTCTGCTGCACATGCAGGAACCTTCTGCCCAGCTCAGCATGGTCTCATCCAGCTTAACCCACGAAGCCATTCATGTTCCTTAACAGCTACAACTTTTAGGTCTTTGAGGAGATTAATGCACAGGTCTAAATTGAACCCAGCTCATTCGGGGTCACTTGCTAAAGAACGGCTTTAAAGGTTTGTGAAAAAAATGAAGATTAAATGGAGACAGAGTCTTTGACATGGTGTTAAATGGGGCTTTAGATAGAGTTAGCATTGCTGGTGAGGGGAGTGTATAGGTAATGAGATGGGTGAGGTAGCTCTTCAACGGCACCAGACCACTTCACTGGTGATTCAGAATTTCATAAACCTCAAAGAAATAACTGCAAGATGTTCAGTTACCACTTTCTTATTGATAGCGGTATCTATCTTGGGGTGATTGGTGTTCACGAGGCGAAAAGCTCCCATGGCAGCAGTTGAGTAGCAGCGCGTGTAATTCCTGTAAGCTTCCTAGACGGTGCACAATATTTCAGTCTAATAAAGCTGCACTTTAACGGGATGTACAAGCTGTAGATATAAAAGAAAGCTTTTGATTTTTAAACGTATGAACAACGGGATGAGGATAAAAGGGAACACTAAGTGCAGAAGCTGATAATTCAGGGGTTTTGATCCACGTACGGGGCTTCAAAACTAACAATACGGCTGGGTCAGAGACACCATTTATGGTTTGTATGATCTTTTATGCTCAAAGCATGCTCTTTCACAGCATCTGTGCTTTGTGTGCACCTTGTTTGAGCCTTTGATTATGAATTCAAGCTGGACACAGTCAAGGTGTTTCACATCTGTATGCCTAAAAGGAAAACCAAAACCGACATGTGCTGGCACATTCAACAGCCCTGTCTGTATTGAGATTAGTTATTCTGCATCCCCCCATTGGGCCTAAGCTGGTTTTACTGGTCAGTCCTTACAAAGGAAATTGTGATTGATCAGGGCCAGCTCTGTCTAGGAGCCATAAGGCCCCACTTACGACGCGTGCCCTATTGGAAAGGCAAACACAGCTGGTGCTACGGGCCAAAATGCTCGGTGTTGTGATGTTCAGTTGGCGCCATGTGTCACGTATTGTCCCCAGTGATGGATGGACTACATTCAAACACATCCCACCTGCTCATCAGTGGATGGAGACTGATTAGCTTTTTGTTTTTGATGAAAGCTAAAAAGCCCCCCCCCAGTCTCTGACCACGTGCCGTCTCCAATCTCCATCAGTGAAGTTTTTCTGTTAATTAAGATGAAACACCCCATGGTGGCCTGGGTCTTGGGGCCGCTGTCCTGCCTCTGGCCTCTGTTCTAGTGAGGTGCATCTGCATGATCACTCCTTCCTGAACGTCTCCACTCCGTATATTCAGCATAGTGACGCAGTCTCTGCGGTGTCGTGTAGCCGAGTCCTCCTGCACATCCTCACAGGTTTATCTGCGTGTGTTCTTAGATACATGAGTTTCACTCCGATACATTGTCTTAGTTTTTGGGTATTTATTGATTGATCTTTTTTATAGTATACCTTTCTCTCTTTATTATTTTAATTATTATTGTTATTACTATTAATTTTTATTAATAGTTGTGTTTGACCTACTGGCTAGGACAGTCTTAGTTGTATATGTTGTAACTAGTATGAATTAAATGGTTTTCTGTATATGGTATATTTTGTCCCTACCCCACTCCCCACACCTCTCTGTCCCTCTCTCTCCCCTCCTTCTTCTCTCTCTCTGTCCCCTCCGGTCGAGTCCAGCATTAAGATTTTAAATTAATAAAGTTTTTCTCCTCAAGAGGGACTTTTAGTGGATAGAGTAAATTTGCCCAGCACCAAACAGCAGCCAGACAATCATTCTGCTTGCAACAATGTTGGACAAGACAGGTGTTAAAAAAAAAAAAAAAAAAAAGAATTGTAAGATTTTTCTTTCTTGTTTGTGGAATTTTCGTTCCACTCTTATACCCCTTTCACACTGGTCAAAAAACCTGTCTAAACCCGCGTACAAACGGCTTTTGGTGCCGATGTGAAAGGCTCAGCGACCCGCGTCGACCCGCGTCCATCAACACGGCAAGCGACCCGGGTTAAAATCGGCTTTAAAGCGGATCAATGCAAGTCTGGGGATGTTTACCATGCAGTGCGCACCCCAAAGCTGTAGGGGGAGCTCCAGAGCGAGAAACTAGGCGACAGACGAAGAAGAATGTTGTAAACAGAGGCATCTTGGTTGTCTTGAACAGGCTACGGCTAGTTAGCATGGCTTCAAAGACATCTAGTAAAAGTAATTATCAAAGCAGTATAAAAGCAAATATCGAATCGCAGAGTAAACATGTATATTTGTCCAAACGGATTCACGACCGGCCTTATAGCGCTAGTCTCGTGTATCGCGAGACCTCCAAACCAAAACAAGCG
>JAVQJG010094908.1:0-11552 GCA_036024015.1 Craterocephalus amniculus | reverse complement strand
AACTCAAAGTTGATTGATGAAATCCTTTGGAGTTTTCGTGGGGCTGTTAAATTTTTTCTGTATCTGTGTTCTAGTTGCAAAAGTCTTATCAAAGCACAATACCGCCAGTATGTAGAGGTGATGTTAAAGAAAATGTACTATTCTTCTTGATATATTGTCATACTATCAATATCGTGTTGATCCGACTGTTTTTTGGTTGTTGTTTTTTTTCCTTCTTTTAGATAAAACATACTCGATATTGCCTGTCTCCATCCTACGGGGTTATAGGCTGGTCTATTTAGTTATCAAAGCATAAATAAAATGTAAATATCATTTTGCAAAACTGTTTGCCTTCTGAGGTTTTCTTCCCTCTCTGAATTTATTCTCTCAAGCCTTTATGAGGCAAACAGAGGCAACACAATGGATTTTTCATTTCCAGATAGTGTGCAAATGCTCATTTTTAACCACGAGTATCTCTCAAAAATCTGATTAAATATCATCCGTGGCAGTTTGCTATTTCTGTTTTCCTCTAATCAACATGTAATCTTGTCTTTTTCCTTGAACATTTTCTTGGAATTAAATCAGTATTAAGAAAAGGGTTTGGGGGCAGGAGTGTGGGATTAAATTAGATATTGCTTTATCTTTGTAAACCATTCGTTTGTGCTAAACTAAGCCGCTGCAGGCCAACGCATTGGTGTTTTTCTGCCTCGTACGGGGTTGAAATGTAATTACAGTTGCTGCTGCCGGATGACAAAAGGATGGATGAGAAATATCCTGCTCAGCCGATACAAGTTTAATCAAGATTGTCAATCAGCCAGCAGCTGCTCATTCGGGGTGACTTCTCTCGTTTTCTGCAGTAGCAGAAACAGCTCTGTGACGCATGACCCCGTAAATATTACAGCCCTTAAACAAAAATCTGGTTTGTCGCTTGGTCAGCTGCACGTCAGTCCACTGCTGCTGCTGCAATGCGAGGCTTTGCTTTCACCTTACAATTCTTTCAACATTGTTTTCTTCAGTGGTAAAAGCATACGTCAGCAATGTTCATCGGATGAGTGATTGATGTGAGTTTTTCCTTATTTCAGATTCAAACCCTTAGCTGGTAACCACGCATTCATATACAAGCTTAAGGCTCGAAAGAGCTATGATGAAGAATGAGTTATATCTGGGGAAGATTTTCCTGTTTGGCCACTGATGGTTCTATCACTTTTGGCTGAACCTGGCAAAATGACAAATTAATCAAGAAAATAATCATTTCTGGCTGTGAACTGTGTGTGTCTATGTGTCAACCAGCAACTCGGAAAAGTGAAAGGAGGGTCAGGATACGGGAGAGCTGTTGCCACTGACAGAAATCCTGCAGGAGATGCTTGCTGCATCCTGATAAGTCTGCAGGGCGGAGGCAGGTGGAGTGGCTGCATGGAAGGTGGAAACACCAGCAGGAGTTCAGACAAACTTAGAAAATCTTCCCCAAGCATTTTGAATTAACATGATGCTTCTCTGGGATCTTAATGAGTTTCCCATGATTTTAGCCGAACATGAAATCATGGCAGCGCCACCCTCCCTCCTCTCTCTGCGAGGTTATAAATCATTATGCGGCCTCATTCCCTCCCAGGTATAAAGCTCAGAGATGACTGATCCCACCTTGCTGGTTGACACACAATCAAATCTGCAGACAATGTAAGTAGCAGATGCTCCTGTAATGAGATCTAACTGTCTGCCCTTCCTAGAAGAATGCAACACCCTCAGCTCATCACCACAGGCAGCTGGCTGTAATCAGCTGGGGGGCGTTTATACACAAGGATTCTGAAATATTTGTTGTTTTACTTTAATGAGACTCATGTTTTCACCCACATTTGACAGTTTAATCTTGCCGTCTTCCGTCATGGAACGTGCACTCGCAGGCAGACTCTTCAAATGAGAGCTAATATCCTCTTAATCGTGTTATTGCCTCTTATTATCGACTTTGATAGAGACATTACACTCCTGGCGTGCGGTGTGCTTTATTTTGTCACTCAGTATGAAATCAGACTCATAATCAATAGGTCAGGATAGATCTGCTTGCCTTTGATTGTACACTGGTTTAATTTTAACAGTGCTGATGTTTTCTTTTGACCCTGTGCTGCTATTTGTTTGGTTTGCTGTTTTCATTGTTTCAAACTATATTTAAAGGAGCTATACCTGATATTATTTTAATCCTAAGAAAAATGGTTTCTACACGGTACATTATGTGGTTAAAGGGGGAACTCGGACTTACTTCCATAAAAATGAATTACTAATTGATTGCACATATGTAAGAGTCCAGGCCATTTTAGTTAGCGATAGTGGCTAATTTCTTGCTTTGGCGTGACACTCTCTTTCTCTGCTAATGGGGTTAACAGTTCAGAACTTCCTGATTCCTAGGGGAACGCTCTTACTGGCTGATCAGAATCCGGAAGTTACAAAGGTTAACCCAATTGGCAGAGAAAGAGAGCGTCACGCCAAAGCTAAAACTTAGCTGCTTTCGCTAACTAAAATGGCTTGGATTCTCACATAATTATGCGCAATCAATGAGTCATTCATTTTTATGGACTTACCCCTTTTACCACATAATATACCGGGTAGAAACCTTTTTTTAGGAAGATAACTCAATGTGCAAATAATGGTGTAGGACAATATTTTTTTGTTTTTGGAAAAAAAAAAGTTTGATTCTGACTTTACTCTCAGAAGTCTGAGATTAAAGGAAGGAAAAAGTCAGAATTCTGAGTTTAATGACCAAATTCTCATTTTGAATTTGATGGCAGCAAAACAGTGTTGGAAAAGATAAAGTTGGAGCTAAAAAAGATTGGAAAAGAAACTGCCACAAATAAAAACAAATCGAGGGGCATTTGACAGATTAATTTGTCAACATGTCAGTAACATAACTGGGGGTGAAAGGAGAACTTCAGTGAGCCAAATTTAGGGAACAATATCTCCAGAATGTTCCTCGACTTAAAATTGTGAAGACTTTGAAGATCCCACCATCAAGTTGACAAATTATAAAACATTTCAGATGATAATTGTATGGGCTTAGGAACACTTCCAGAAATGGTTGTCTTTGATGATTGTCTGCGATAGTTCTCGCAGGTTAAAGTGCGATCGTGTCAAGAAGAAGCCATTTTGTGGACACCATCTAGAAATGCTGCTGTCTTCCCTGTGCCAGAGCTTGTAAAAACTGTCTGAAACTAAGGGGAAAAAATGTAATTCTTTTTGGAAACCACAGAGGCCGTAACCTGCAAAGAGGAGAGGAACCATCCAGCTTATTATCGACACACAGTTCAAATGGTATCTCTGGTGAAATGGGTTTGCATTACTGGTGCAGGCAGCTTACTCATTTGTGAATAGTGAAAAATTACAGATAAGGACAAATGTGTGGGGCGGAGGGGGAGTAATACTGGTGTGTCCGAGGTCCTAGCTATCTTCTGTAAAGCAGGTGTTGTCTGAACATTTAAGTACAGGCATGTGAGAACAGTTCATGCAGGCAGAAATACTGTAAATGCCCTGGTGCAGAAGTCAAAACAGTCTCCTTTACATACAAGCTATTTAATGTGAACATCCACACTTATACCAGTGAAATGACTTAGTTCTTGTGCCTGTTCTTCTTTTGCTCCTTGCTTGGTACTGTATTTTTTCCAGATTTCATTGCTGACTTGGCAAAAGCCCAGCGCGGATGGTGCTTTGAAGTGCTATCTTGACATACTTCAAAGAAGCCAAACAACCACTCTAAAAGTATATGACTCAACGCAGGAGCTAGCTCTGCAGGTCAGCAGGCAAGGCAAGTTTATTTATATCACATTTCATGTAGGCTACAGGACAATTCAAGTGCTTTATGCAGAGGTGGAAAAAGTACTGCGCAATTGTAATTGAGTAAAAGTATTGTTACTTAAATTCTACTCAAGAAAAAGTGAAAGTACCCATCTAATAATCTATTTACTTGATGTAACTTGAGTAAAAGTTACTTGGTAACTTTCACTAAACATTGAATGTAATGTTTTGAATACACAGGAAGAAAAGCTGATGGAGGCCCCATTTATTCTAGTTTTTTACTCAGCAACAGGAGAGGTTTCCAATGTAATGAAGTAAAATTACTTGGGTCAGAATGTACTTGACGAAATGAAAAATTACTTATTTAAAAAACTACTTGCAAAATTCCAAATAACTCACAAAAACTTCTCAATTGCAATGTAATGCATTACTTTCCCATTTCTGGCTTCACATTGCAAAAATGCTCAATACTCAGAGGTCCAAAAGCATCTTAAGGATATGCGACACCCTTGTGAAGAGAGTAATGCACAGATTTTGAACAGGGAAGTCATTCATTTCAAGAGTCTTGAAGCCAAGACTCATCACATGTTGGTCAGACAGGTAAACAGCTCCCTGGTGGCAATGATGCTAGCAGTCGACAGGATGATTGGGTGGGTCAACGACCCTCATGTGACATCAACAACCTTCAAGTGTAAGTGGCCAAAGAACAGCTTATAAGCCTGGAACTCCTTACCAGTCAGTTTAGAGCTGAAGAGAACTTTAAGATGAGGGGTGAAACATTTTCAGGAGGTAAAAAGGTCCAGTTTCTTTCAGTTCAAGCTCTTAAGATTACCATGACCTGGGTGACTGAAAATCAACACCATCATAAAATATTTGGCACATCATGAAACAAAAACAACACAGCAGTAAACATCAGCCAGTTCTAACTCTGGAGATGTGTTTTTGACATTAAAATTTCAAACCTGGCTAGTTTTTGCAGTGAAATGGTAAAATGTTTCAGCATCGGTTTTTGGGTTTATCTACTATTGTGAATAAAATATGTATTTATAAGATTAAAAATAATTCTATTCTTTTTCGTCCTGATCTTTTTTAATGACATACTATTCTGAAATAGCTTATTTGAATAATTGCTCCTCAGACTTTACACACATTTTGATAATAAAATGTCTTTTTCAAAATTAAAAAGCAGATTCAACATTGTAACACTATTTCTGCATTTTGACATTTATAATTTTATTCTGAGTACCCTATATATTCCCACAATTTCTCTCCAATAGCATTTTAAAAGACAGGAGCACTGAGTGGAAATAAAAGCATTTTCTTGAGCATATTTATTTTGTTGCTGGGTAGTCTGATGATCTGATTCCACTTCTAACCCTGTTATCCTTGTCTGTGCACTGGCCTATATAATATTCCTGGATCTATACTGTACGGAAAGTCATTTTTTAACTAACTTGTGGCTTATGTTCATACTTGGCAGTCATGCCATCATTCCAGTTGAGTCACATTTTTGGTATAAATTTATCCTGTCAGATCTCGCTGGGTAATTAGGATGCTCAGCCGTTTGTCATAGATAAGGCGGCGGCCAGCTCCTCTGAGCTCCACTTTACATTTGGCTCGTTAAGTGGATTAATTATTGCCATGTATTCAAGTTCTGAACATCAGAAATGTACTGTATTAGGCTTCAAACCTATGCGAGCCTTTCATTTATTCCAAGTATGTACATATATTCATTTCCTCATTATCAAGCCTGTGGAGAAGCCTGGAGAGGATAAAACCAAAGAGGATGCAAAAATCCCCTGCAGAGATTGGAAGCACGGTGCATCAGATACCTATGAGTTGCATGAATGAGAATTCCGTCGCATAATGCTCCAAAAACACAATGTGTCGGCCTTCTCCCCCTCTTCCATCACATGCACTCACACAGGCCCATTCAGATCAAACATAAACATGACTATGCAAACAGATGGGGTGCCATGTTTTGGACCGTTGTATCTCCATACTAATTGGTGTGGGGGGAGAGGGGGTGAAATGACATCAAAGTTTGGAAACAAGAAAGTGTTGTGATTCTGCTGCAGGACTCCAGCTGCTCAGCTCCTACTTTGTGTTTACTTAATACAGAAGCCACATCAGAAATTCACACTCTATCTGCATCTGTAGTCTGATCTAGTGATCAAAGTTGTGTCATAATGAAATGCATTCTAAGAAGGTCACGTGTCAGATCAAATAGCATGCTGCATGGAGGTGCTGAGCATGTGGTTTAGCTCATCTGATAAACCAGGAAGGAGCCAGCTCACTAATTTATGAGTACCTGCTGTGATCAAAGAAAATATGAAGTCTGATTTGTGTGATAACTCTGTCCAGTAGAAAGCATTCAGAAAAAGAACATGGGACTTTGAGCTCATGCATGAGACCAAATAGGGACATCTTTAATTACTCCCATCTACCACACTGTCATGGTTTGACCTTAACCTTATTATTGACCTTTGACCTTATACTTATTATTACAGAATGACCCTGGGCACCAGCCGCCCTCCTGACATGAAAAAACAGAAACACAAGATGACTTAAAATGTACTTTTGTTCTTTGATATTCTAAGTATGTTTTTGCCTCAGGATCAAAAATTGAAATAAATATGTTCGAGGCTTGTTGGTAGGCGTATACAGCCCGTCTTGAATCAGAACACAGATTCCCAGTAAGAGAGGGATTTTGGCTTTGACTAACCCAAATTAAGGCATCTGAGATATTTATTTAGATTTATAATCCTCAAGTATTAATTTAGTTGTATGCTTGGAGTAGTTGTCATGCTGAACTCTGAACCTCTGTTACTGTCGAAATTAGTATTATTTTTCTCCCTTTATTTAGGAAAAAATGACAATTGAGATTGAAAATTAACTTTTTCAGAAATGTGTTTGCCAATACAGACAACAGTACAGTAAAACAGACAAACGATCATAACAAACCCCATAAAGTAAGCAGAACATCCACAAAATGTATCTGCCTCCAGTTTGGAAGTCATCCAGCGTTCTCATAAAAGCGTCACGTGAGACCAAGTCATGAAGCTCTTTGTAGTTCGTTTTCAGGCAAATTTACCATCCATGGTGTTTTTAATTCTGACCGCTTTCCCTGCTGCTGATGGGCAGATCATCACGCTGTGACCACCTGTCTTCAGTTCTTGGTGTGATGAGAGATGTTCATACCACGCAAGGTTATTTTTTTTCCTTTGAAAACAAACATGAAAACTCAAATTCATAGTCATCTCAACATGCATGTTTTGAACTTTAAGAGGAAACCAGAGAATCTGGGAAAACCCACTTAGACACAGAAAAACATGCAAACTCCATCCAGGCCAATATTTGAACTGGGGACCTTCTTGCTTCCAGTTGCTGGTGCAAAGCAGATCACCACTATGTGGTCTTTTTTCTCTATCCTTTTTCTATTTCTTTAAGTAAAAGTTTTTTTTTTACCACACTTTTATAAATCCAGCTTATGGAGTGTGTGGTGTAAAATGGCCCAAAGGACAGACACTTCAAGGTTTACATTGGCCGCATTGTAACCTCTCTGATAAGTGTCCCTCGTGCCTCGTCCTTGAGTTATAATAGTCTTCCCTTTCTTGGCAACTTTGTTGTGGTGCCATATTTGTTCAGTTTATTTTTCACAACAGATTAACTGGTGCTCTGATGGGTATTCAAAAAGTTATATATATATTTTTTTAAAATTACAAAACCATAATCTGTACATCCGCCTAACTTTGTTCCTGGCCTGTTTGGAAAGCTTGACCATTGCCTTCCTCTTGCTGCTTGTGTGATTTTTCAGATTCAGGAGTTTTTCTGGTTTACACCACTCACCCAGAAAATGAAAACCACAGCCAAGTAAATAAGCAATCGTGCTCATTGCAATGCAATGGGAAACCCTGCACATGTGCATTCATAGGGATGCAGATGTGTCAAGTAGTGAAGTACAAATACTTTGTTACATTAGTTAACAAGAAATTTGGGTTATTTATAAATTCTTTGGGTCATTATTTTTCTGAGGACTTTTGATTTCTGCATCTTCCTTTTTTACCTAAGATTTTTGTTTGGTATTTGTAGTTCTACCTGAGCAATAATGAATGTGACTCATCTGTAGGGATGTTACTTTGACACACGCCACCAACCTAAACCCTAAAAAGAGAGAGTTATTTGTGTCTGTGTGGTCTCCAAATTCCCGGAAATTAATTTCACAATGCATTTGTGTGAAGTAAACTCAAACCCAAAAAATCAGGTGGACTTTCGATTACCAACATCAAGGTTACAGACACTCTGAGACACCCTCAAATGTTTTTGTCCACACTCTGACTCCCTCAGAGCTTATGGTGGCAGAGGAAGACCTACTAATCGTTAGATAGGGGGGCATAATCTTCTACCAAATTTCCTTATAAACAATAGACAAATACATGCATGCTAGGATAACCATTGGACTTATTTTAATACTTGTTTTTAGAAGTCTTAATTGCACAGCCACCTTTCTTGACAGAGCTGGCAGAGCACTGAGGTCGACCAACCAATTGCTCTTGACGGTCCCCAGATTGAGATTGAAGCTGGGCAGAGGGGACAGAGCCTTTTCCGTTGCAGCTCCCAACGGTCTGCCTTTAAATATCAGATCTGCACACAGCATTGATCATTTGAAATCATTATTAAAAACACACCTCTTCTGTCTGGCTTTTACTCCTGCATGATTATTCCATTTGGCTTTTAGTGTTGTTTTTATTGTGTTTTTATTTCTATTGATATCATTTTGTCTTTTTTTATTTATCCTTTAGTGCTGTTTTATTCCTGTGTTTATTTTATTGACTTACTAATTTTATCTATTTGGTTCTGTACAGTACTTTGGTCAATTGAGGTTGTTTTAAATGTGCTTTATGAATAAACTTGACTTGGCCTGACTATTTTTTAAAACATTTTAAATATATTTATTAATTACAGATAGACAAACCATAACTTAGCAAAACGTCTATATAGAAATAAGAACCACATCTACTGACGGTGGAAAATATCTTTCTGAATGGAATACTTCGGAATTTATCGATAACCTTCATCCTCATTCATAAAACGCGTGATCATAATCATTGCTGCTCGTCGTCAACTTTTGGTGCAGTACTACAAACAAACAGCAGGAAGCGCCGTGGCCTCGTAAACGACACCCAAATCCCGTTCTCGCTCTCGCGGTAGCTCTGTGCCTGCTACACCGGTGGGGCGACATCCGGAGAGGAGATGGCGGCTAGAGGGGGGTTTCAATCGGCACCAACGGGTGGTGGTGGTGGAGCAATGGGACCTGGACCCCCTGTACCTGGAGCAGGACCAGGGATGGGGCCCGGGACCCCCTCTGGAAGAATGGGACCATCTTCGGCCGTGCAGAACCACATGTACCGCTCTCCGATGCCCGGGCCTGGGTACCCGGTGAGTTATCACTCCATCTTTGCTGCGTTAGCAAGTCCGCTAGAACAAAGCCGCTCACCGCTGCTTTGTCACCTGTGGCTAACATTAACCTCCGTCCCTGTTAGTGCTGCAGCTAACAATAACTAAAAAGCTGGTCAGAAATAGGCGACCTCTCTGAGACATTTCAGCTGCTCACTCTGAGTAACTACCAGAGTTTGTTACTTGTTTGAATTTGCTAACCCTCCCGCCTGCTAACATCAGTATAGCTGGTTAGGCACAGCGGCCAACTAGCTTAGCCTGCTAACGCTGCTAACTCTTACGGTGCTAGTCACTGGTTCTTAAAAGTAAAATGTCAAGAGGGCTCGACTAGTTCACAAACACGCAAGTAGGACAAACATGTGTTGTAGACACTACGGTTGTGTGATAGCAGGCCTTGTGCTTTTTAAAATTAGAAGTTTTAAGTCAAGTCTACTTTTGAATGAAAAGTCTGCACTGACGTCGCCAGAAGAAAAGGACGATAATGAGAGTCAAACTGTAAGCTGTGTATACTAAATGCAGATTGCTGCATGCTAACTGGTGTTTTCATATGGTTTGTAAATCCATTACCTACATTTGAGCAAGTCATTGAGTGGATGAAAATACTATTTTACTTTCGCAAGTTTGGTTTGCAATAAGGCTAAATCTTGTATTTGAAACCAGCACTGCTGGAGATGTGGCCTTTATCTCGTCTCTTTGCACTTTGAAAATAGGTTAAGTTTTACCTTTTTTTTTTTTTTAGATATGCAACAAGTAACATACTCAAGGAAGTACAGCAAATGAGCATAACGGTTGTAAAAGAAATCATACCTCCTGGCTACAAAAACATTTACCAAATTATATAGAAGTGGAATAGTATTCCATTTGCATTTATATAAAAATATATGCCTTTACATATAAGAACCATGTTCATAAACATGGTTAGGTAAAACAAGATACAAAACAAAACAGGAGATATAAAGAAAATACATAAGGGAAAAGGAGGGCATGAATGAAAATATATTTTTACGTGAATTATACAGAGAGGGCTATACTAACTTGGATAAGTGTGGTTAAGTTGTACCTCATACCTTAGTTTGCAAGATTTCAAGGTAATGTAGAGCATTGCCTGGCTAAAACAGAAGTCACCAATGAAAAAAAAAAAGTCAAACACTAATATTTCATTGGACCACTTACGGCACAGATTCACTGTGGCATTGTTCAATGAGCTTCTGTTGTGTCACAAGATTTATTTCAGTCCAGTGATGCACTGATTCTGCATTGATGATGGGAGAGTCTTGTCCACCACATGTCTAAGGTTTTCAGTCTGGACTCTGTGTTGGACGATCCATGTGTGTAACAGATTTCTCGTGCTCTCTGAATCACTCTTTCACATTTTGAGCCTGATGAATCCTGGCATTGTCATCGTTGAAAATGCCCATGCCACTAGGGAAGAACGACCCCATTGATGGAATAACCTGGCCATTCAGTAGTCAGCTTGTCAAATTCTTTGGGCACGTAATGTTGCTGAACCTAATCAATACCTCAACAATAATTAAAGTTGTTCTGATACCAATACCAGTCTTGAAAATTCCTCTTAGATATTAATTTCCGTCTGTGTTTATACTTAAAAGCAACGAAGTCCACAGAAAGTACCTCCCGGATCTACCCATTTTTAACGGGCACTGCAGCGGGCAGCGTCTCCCCTACAGCATCTCCCTGATGGACCCATTGTGTACAGTGTTGCCAACTTAACATTCTCACTAATTGGCAAGTTTATAGACCTTTCCAGCAGCTCTTCAGAAAGAACAAAGCTGTAAACATGTCTAGTGACTTTCTCTGGTGTTGTCCGAAACTTTTAGAGATTGATATGAAAAGTCCTCATTTTCATGAGCCGCAGGTGGTACAGCTGGTACCTTCCCCACGCGGAAGATGCTCATGCTCACAAGAGACTCAAAATAGCGTACCTGACAGTACCGTACTGGTCAGTGGAAACTGGGCATAATAGGTGGCTCGTACCTATTTGCTTGGTTAAAACCATGTGGCAACCTTTATTTTTGACTGGGTAGTGTAGCCCAGTGGCATTTTCTTAGTGGAAACACTATAACTGGCAGTAAAAATACATGGGAAAAAAATTCATTGAAAAATCAGAGCAAAAACATGCTGATGTTGGTTAATCTAAATAGGCTTTCCACCGATCGGATCGGCTTGATCGGATCGGCCGATTTTTCACATATTTTACATTTTTTTCTGATCGGCCCTAAAGTTTTCATCCACCGATCCGATCAATGACGTCATTGTGAAACTGCTCCCGTTGCACCTGCTTATGATCTGTTGCAGCTGCAATGTGACACCATTTGCTA
>JAVQJG010094899.1:0-10874 GCA_036024015.1 Craterocephalus amniculus | reverse complement strand
TATCTCTAAGGGAGAGCCCGGCCACCCTGCGGAGGAAGCTCATTTCGGCCGCTTGTACCCGCGACCTCGTTCTTTCGGTCACTACCCAGAGCTCGTGACCATAGGTGAGGGTAGGAACCATTGCATTATTCTATTTATACAGATTTATTCATGGTAAATCAGTGTAGCATGAACATTTAACATTTCCCATAACCTTGACCATGCTTGTGAGTAGTGTATATGACATTTTGCTTTAATTTCCACACTTAAACAAACAGAATAAAGGTGTCATTTATACGTGCCATCTTTCTCTGTTTGTACCGCTGTCTGCCCCCCATATCAAAAATCTTTTTTCCAAATCAAACCTGGTGAAGGTATTTTATATATATATGTTATGGTAAAAAAGAGGAAAAGTATGTTAAAATAATGAAATACTACACAACTCTGCCTGTTTTTATTAATTTAATTAACCATTTTACCATTTTCTAAAACCTAAAATAGTTAATCAGTTTTAACACAGGTTTATTTTTCCCCAAAACTCAGTTCTAAAAACACATTGTTAGTTAATAGTTATTAACTAGTATTAACTAGTCAATTTAATATTTACATGTGTTCCTTTACTTTGAGTTAATGGTAGTGATGAAATCAGGCAGTTGTGGATTATTTAGCCAAGGCGTGTTCAGAGAGCTCCATCTGCTGGAAACGTGATACTTCAGTTGGACACTTTTACAATTTGCTTGCCAATGTTTCCCCCTTTCATCATTGAGCAAAATGCAACTGCAAGGAAAAGGAAAAACAAAGTGATTAAACTCTTTCCACTAAAAAACTTTAAAAAAAAACAAACATGTAAAGCAGCAGTCACGTACCTCCCATATTCTCTATACCATTCACCACAGTTTCCAGCACCTGCAGAGAGAAAGGTCAAATTACAGAAATGGAAGATGAGGAAGAGGGATGCAAACTTGGATTCCCCACAAGGTGAAGCACACATCATCCCTGTTCCCTCCATACCTTGATTTTGGCTGATTTGACCCACTGGCTGAGCTCACAGAGGGCAGCTTCAGCTTTGCTCATGTAACTGAGCACCGTAAATCGCTCCCGGGTGATGTTCTTATTTCTCAGGATTTCCTGCATCTTTTCACTCAGTGGTGGAGGATACGGCACATCCTTGTTGTACTGTGAGATCTGCCCGCAGAGGATCACGTTGCCACCATTGTTCATCTGATAGTTCAGGTTAGTGAAAGTCGGTGTGTTGGAACAGATTTGTAAATTAAAAAAAAACTCAGATGATCTTATTTTGTAAAAAAATAAAAAAAGCAAAACGTGGTTGTCTTCAAAACAAACCTGCTCCATGACAGCGTCGCTGACGGCACCTCCCACGTTGTCAAAGTAAACATCGATGCCATCAGGACAGCTCTCCTTGAGTCGCGCTGAGACGTCCTCGTGACGGTAGTTGATGGATGCAGAGAAGCCCAGATCTTCCACTAAAGCTTTGCACTTCTCATTAGTACCGCAGATCCCAACCACCCTCACACACCCATCCAGCCTGGCAATCTGGAAAAAGAAACACAGGTTGAGATAATTTATTAGGGTCTCCATTTCTTTTTTCCTACTAACTGATTGGTATATATGAAGGTAGCTGCATTTCTGAAATCCATATGCTTCCCATCAACCAAACTTTTAACCCACAATTTAAAGAAAGTTGCTTCGGTGCATCTGGAAAGCCACTGGTCGACCTAAATGTATTTACAGATCTTACCTGTCCAGCAAGGGAGCCACAGGCACCAGCTGCACCGCTTACTACCATCGTTTGATTGGCCCCTTTGGTCACATGACCTTTCTCCCTGATTCCCAACAGTGCAGTGAGGCCAGTTATTCCAACTGCACCCAAAAAGTGGGATAGGTGCCCGTCAACCATCTGAGGGTCAACCTGTAACAGAGAAGATTTAAAATGTTCATTAGTTGTAGGATTTGCTTATCCACCAATCAGAACGAGTTATTCCAACACAACAAATGCTGTACCTTCTGTAAGCCACTTCCTTTCATGACAGCATGGGTCTGCCAGGGCCAGTTGAATGAAGTGACCGCATCTCCTTTGATGAATGTGCTGCAGTGGCTTGTTTCGACAATGCCAACACCTCCACCGTCCACACATTCAGACAGCTGCCATGGAGTCAGGTAGTCAGTACTGGTGTCTTCGTTCATTCTACAACGCTGAGAAGTAAAAGATCAGTGGGAGAGATGCTGGCAAAAGCAGCACATTGTGGCCTTAGGTGGCACACTGAAGCAACAAGCTGAAATATGAATCCATAATTCATTTAAGGGGAAAGGTTTACATGCATATTAAATTACATATACAAGAAAAATTAGGTGCACACGAAAAAGTTTAATAATATGGCTACAGAAATACCATGTAAGGATCAACTGAGAGGTAGATTGTCCGAACAAGAACCTCCCCATCACTTGGGTCAGGTGTCAGAGTTATTTCCTCCAGGCGGAAATTTTCAGGACTTGGCTCCCCATTTTTACCTATACGTGCAAATGACAGGTTTTGGCAACACGCGTGCAGTGACACCGCAGCAACTCATGCAATAGCAAGTAATATTCGGTTATGAAAAAAAAAGAAAAAAAAAAACTCTCCCACCTGGTCGTAAGTTGAGAACGACTCTCTGCACTTGCATCTTTCGTAGAGAAAGCGCTTGCGCTGATGACCAGAACTGGCAACAAAGGTAGGTCACAGTCTCAAAAAGTGAGACGAAAGACTCTTACATGAAATAGAAATTGGAGAAAATGCCCAGCTGCTAAAAAAAGAACCTAGCATTACACTGTATTTATACTACACGATCAATTCTTGCATGTAAGCCATGTAAGCTAGCAGAAAGTCATGAGACCGCGTCAGTGTTGCTCAGAACCTCAGAACATATAATAGCAAGAGGCTTACTTGTTACCAACTTCCGCCTTCGCTTAAACGCTCATTCGGCACCTAAAGAGTTTAATTTTCGCTGGTTATTATTTAAAAATGAGCATTTCGTCATCGGGAAGGCATATTGTGATTATGAGTAAAAGTCAAAACTTCTCTAAGCGCATTTTACTGAATGTTTTATGCATGTTTTACAGACCCGTCTAGTGTGTGCGTGCATTTTAAGTGACAGGTAACTATCTTGCCTAACAGAGATAGTTGCAGTGCTAGGTGCGCCGTCTATCCGTTAAGGAAACTAGGCTACAATCAGAAACGGTATGCACTCATACTGATCTCAATTTTAGTCCAGGGTCACTTTACAGCAGATTGAACTACATTAGTCATTACCACCGGCCCTTTACATGCCATGTATTGCAAACGTGTGTTAAGGTCCCGTTGTAGCAGCATAGGGTGCTAGCTAAAAGCTAAAATGAGTCTAACTGGTGCTGGGAAGTGACGCCTTGTGGAGAAATCTGGAAAAAATAAAACAGTTTAGTGTTTTGGACAAGTAGCCCCGTTACAACAGCAAAGCGTCCTTTTCAGCCGCATCGAGGCAGCGTGAAAACCGCGAGATGAAGGCTTCTGTGTCATGGAGGGGCAAAGTTTAATGTAAGTAGCGTTTCTCTAAAGGCTGTGTATGCATGCCAACTCATGCTAGGTGTTATGTTTACAGAGAGTCTGCAGGCTAAGAACAGTGTATCAGCCAAATTGATCTGACAGCCCCTCAGTCCCACATATCCCGCCAGACAAATGAGAAATCTCAAAGTGACATTTATACTGTCACATCTAGTTAAAGGCTGAATAAGAAATCCCTGACTGCTGTGCAGGAAAAAAAAAGCAACTTTGTTGTTAGCAGGCAGTGTGACCAGATTTACAGTGGCATCAGTTGTTCCCAATGCTTGGATAGTTATTTTACCATTTTATGATTAAATCAATTAAACAGTACAGTGAATATTTGCTAGATGAGAAGTCGCTCATCTGATGTCAGCTTTAAAATATCCAACTGGTGGATCCCACCATGGTTACCAGTACAGCATTGTCATCACATGTGGGCAAGTTACAGCTCCATCTATGAATGTTTTCAGGCTTTACACTTTATTTTAAGGGTCAGAGAGGAGAGACAGACTGCAGGCATGTCTGGCTTCTACATGCTTGATCATGTCCACTGTTTTGATATAGTAATGTCTACAGCAGTAGTTGCTGCTGTAGTAGTCATCATCACAGACATTTAGTTTGTTGTATATAGAATGATACCATCTTTAATTGTATTATTCAGGTATTTTTGGCATGTGAAAAAGTCACCCAGGATCTCTTCATTCCAGTGATGGACATCTACAAGTCAATTAGGAACTGAATACAATTTACTTGATCAGATTATTTTGGTCAGTTGAGTAGCAAGGATGGTTAAGATCAGTTGTTGTTTGTCTCATAATGTTCAGTGTAACTTCTCTTTGTTATTTTATATGATCAATATTAATCAACTTTATTAGATAGAACTTCATAGAAACTTGAAGTAATCAATGACAGATCACAACAGCCAGGGATAGTTTTCCCAAAACAAACCTTTTCATGGCTGATAGATTTGCTGAAAGTAGCTGAAGTGGTCCAGTTATTCCATTAAGACATCTCTCTGTTTCCATTTTTGGTGCCACGTGTCCATTTTCTCTCAGAATTTAACTATGATGTGTTTTGAAGATGATAAACAACACCTCCCATGAGCTGCTATTGATTCATGTTCATGTTTCAAGCTCAGTCTGAGAATTTGGTGCTTATCTCTGTTATCCAACATTTTTATTGATAATCTTTGGGGGGGAAAAGGAGTTATTGAGTTTCACAGGTCAGTAAGAGGATGCCAGAACAGGATAAGGATTTGGCTAATATGCATTTACAGTAAACCACGTCACTGTCAGAGGTCAGATTAGGCCAGTGAACCCCAAATAAAAACATGCATCTCAGCGTTACTCGGTCACACGCAAATCTTAACCTCTGCGTTCAGCTAATGCACGAGGAATATCAGTGCCTTTTGTTTGCAATATTATCTATTACAGCATCACACTGTAGCTTTCTGTCTCCACACCGTGTGGAGATCTTCCTCATGTATTTACATCTTTCTTGCAATTTTACCGGCTTTGTTAACTGAAATGTTTTCCAACAACCAAACTGCTGTGCGGTCTTGTAAATATTACATTTCCTCAGTAAAAATTTATGGAATAAATAGCTCCAAATATTGCGTTCTATGTAGAAATAAAGTTATATTTGATTTTGCCGCTGAAAGGGAACATTTTCTTTCATAGCAAGCATTAATATATCTTATCTCTGAACAGCTTAGTAACCTAAAAGATTATTAGACTGCAGGCCTCCAAGTTCTTTATGGAACAAAATTATTCTGTTTTATGAACAATTTGTTCAGTAAAAAATGATAATGTACAGAACATTTGCTAAATTTAACAACTGCATCCATAAATTAACCCCATTTGAACAATCCACATCAACAGGATGCCGTTGGTGCTGGTTTTTTTTTCTTTTTTCTGTTAGTCTGGGAGTCTCAGTCCTTTTACCCAAGCCCAGTTTTAGTCCCAAACATTTACCTGCCTCTTTTTTTTGTTCTTCTCTCCTCTTTGGAGGATTTTCTACAGCCTGTGAGATCATGTCTGCACTCTAATAACACAATTACTTCCAGGAGCTTTTTCACTCTCCAAAAGAGATAGAGAAGGAGGGGTAAAGTAGTGAAAGGAAAATGAACGTGAGTGCTGGCGAGTGCGTCCTTTCCCTTCGTCCCCGCAGTCCTCCCATGTGTGTTGGAATTTCCCGCATGGACTGAGAGGGATCTTGCTCCGTAAATTACGGCGCCTTGCATGTCAGAGGAAGACCATATATGGGCAGGGAAGTGGGTGGGGCCAATGAGACGGTGGCTGTGGAGGGGAGGGAGGGGGTCACAAGACAGACTGGGAAGCGGAGACTCGATGTACAGCAAGAGGCCGTATCGGCAGCGTGAGTTTTTGTGTGTGTGTGTGAGAGTGCGTGCAACCACAGCGCAATAATGTGCAACGAACAGCGGCTGCATCGCGCTCGTGTTAGCGCACGCTAGCGCGCCGTTTCCCAACGGGAGGGACTTTGTTTACTCAGAGGCGTCGACAAAGCCCCCTCCTTATTTTTTTCTTATCGACTTCATATCGACGAAGAGGAGGAGGGTAAAGGGGGGTAAAAAAAAAAAAGTACCAGTGCGTGAGGTCAACAGCGTAGCATGAGTCAACCTTGGGCATGTATGCAGTCATCCTCGCGGGGCTGTGTTGTGCGGGCCCCGCTGGCCGCACAGAGCTGCGAGTGTGCGATCCTGCGGGACTGAGCCGCTGTTTCACGGCGAACACAGTGAGTATCAGGGGCTGAAGCCGCGTGAATGACTGTGGCGTTGTTGTTATGGTCGACAGTGCGTGTTATTGTAGTCGCAACTCGCTGACAAAGTTTTGTTTACCTCGCGGAGGACTGGGCGCGCGCCCCTGCTCCTCGGAAACCTCCGCGCGGACTCATCGTCGCTCATATGCGGGACGTCTTTTTTCCCTTTTTTCTAACGTGTCAGTCAAAGTGGATTGTACTGACAATGCACAGAGAGAAACGTGACGTATACACATTTTGACAAGTTGAGTGGGTCGGTGGTGGGTTTTTGTCAAACGGGCTGCATTGTTGCTGGGGTTTGTTGCAGCGGGGCATGGCATTAGTGAATGGATAATCCGTTTTCTGCAACAAAGGACTTCTCGTAAATAGCGCTGAGCTGGCCGGCCACAGAAAGTGATGTGAAGGGAGGACGGGAGGGGGTGTCTAGGAAGAGTCCTGTGGCCGTGAACATGTTGAGTCTTCTTGCATGGTTTTCTTTTGTGTTGCTCGCGTTTTGCATCGTGCAGGCCGCGCATGAGCGCCGCTGCCACACGGACCGATTTAAATTAGGAAATGGCGATGGATTAGGGCGGCTAATGGTGCTTGACATTTATTTTAAGCCAATTTAACGTGTTATGGGCTAAACCCCAGGATTGTGTAAGGTGCACTTGTGATGCGTCATGATGATCCTTCTCCTCAGAGGGAGCGTGCGGACGTTTACTTATCAGAGAATGCTCGCGCAGCACGATGGTCCTGCGATCGGTGGTTGTTTTTGCATCTATAGCGGGAAAAATGATATATTCGGGTGCATCCTTTTCATGTAAGAGGCTTCACGGGATTTGACATGTCTAAAGGCACGAGTAACATCACATGGGGCTGCTTGTGCGCGCACACGCTGTTTGTTAGCCACACAGCGTGGTCATTCACTTTCCTCTGTCTGTCAGTGGAGCCAGTACAAGATCTGAACAGCTGCAGCTGTCTATTTTAGGAAGCATGCATTTCGCCAGGCCGCCACAGTAAAGGGTGACAATTGGCGGTCACTTCCTACGTTTGTCTGGGGTGGTCTTTCCCAAGTCCATGATGGGGAGATTGGAGTATTAATTTATGTAATAATCATGTCGGATTGCTTTGTGCAGTATTCATATAGCAGTGGAGCAACTGGAAAGTGCTTTATGTTTATTCCTCCAGTGTTTCTTTTAAAAATAAAAACAATAAAAAATCATAAACTGGGACATTTATTTGCTTTGCACAGGTGGAATAATAGATATGTGAACAGAAGCCGTCTGCATCTGCGTGCATCTTGAAATCTGGCAGCTTTTCCTGTGCCAGAATCTGCTTTGAAACCTGGCCATCATGTTATATGTGTGCTACCTGCACGGGTTGCCACAGTAATAGCCAAGCTCTTTGGGGCCATTTTGACTTATTATTATTTTTTCTTTCTTTCTCCGCCCCCCCCTTTTGCATGGATCGTTGCACCATGACTCATGTTTGCTCACTTTCAGTTGCCCTTCCTTTTTGAGACGCCAGCCATAGTTCAAAGGGCAAGCTTCCCTTTTTCTCTCTCTCTCTCTCTAATGCACCTCTGAGTCACAGAGTTGTAGAAAAAAACCCCGGTGGTTTCTGTCACGTTCAGCTTGCTAAGTGCGGGTAGTTTGGCGGGAAAACTAGAGCCCTGGTTCTGTCATGGATCATGTGAGCTGCAAGAGCTCTGATAAGGGTGATGGAGCTACAAGAGGGGCAGTCAGCCATGTGTTTGTTCCTCGGCGCTGCTGTTAAATTCATGCTGGAATGACATTTCCACCTGGAAATGGACGTGGCTTAATTTCTAGATAATTGCCAGAAACTATTGATTAAGCTGTACCCATCAGCTATCTGCTCTTTTTTTTTTTTACAGGTCTGGTCATTTACTGCGTGCTCGCCTGCACCATGGACATAATCCACATGTCATGTGAGCTCAGCGAATAGACATGCCCCTCCCGTGCACTGTTCTCACACCCGATACCTTTCAGTGGAGGCCTATTGTTGAAAAAGCAAACAGCAGGTTTTTTTTTTTTAACGTGGCAGAAGCAGGGATGCTAATGAGACCCCCCTGTGGGGACCCCGTTGGTCTCACAGCTCAATGCTTGACCTCTATCTCTGTTTTTCTCTATACAGGGTGTTGTCCATGAATGAGGAAAAACACACAGACTTCTTCAAAAAGGTTCACCCCCCCCCCCCCCCAGCTGGAGACCTCTGAGTAGGTCACCCAGAGCCTCAGAGGCAGCCGTAGATTATCTTGGCTGATCTGGCTCCTGAAGTTTACAGTGTCATCATACTGTGCTTACCCTAAAAGGGCGTACTTTACTGGATTATTTAGTTTCTTTTTTTGTTTGATAAAGCCAGGGAACATCCATTGGAGGGCTTTGGTTACCTGTTTGGGCTCATTCATGCCAGTCATGAGTGTACCAGCCCAGCAGAAAGCCAGCACCAAGAGAACGGGCAAACGCATCACGTTTTTCAGCGATCAAACCGCCGCCATGAAGGAGAGCTCTCAGCACCCAGAGGGGACCTACTACGTCCCGAGCGGCACTGCCTCGGACCCCGGACAAAGCGAGGCTGCGAGCACGGTGACTTCCAACCCCGAGGGCCCTCACATGTTCCTCAACTCCGTCATCTTCAGCCCGGATAAGGGCGACCAAAGCAGGGGCCACTATCAGCAGACTGTGCCGATGAAGTGGGCTCACCAGGAGCCCAGCCAGCAGCAGCCCACGCTGTCCCAGCAGCAGCGGGCCACCACGTGGACCGCCATGCCCAACTGGGGGCAGAACTTTGCAAATTACATCGGAGGACTTAATGCAACGGATTCTAGGACCCAGAATGCATTTGGGAACTCTCTACACGACACATCGAGCCTGCAGCCGCATCAGCAGCCGTCTAACAGAGACAAAGCTGCGGCGGAGGCGTACAGGGACGCCGCCAAGTCCCGGGGGCTGGATTGGGATCACAAGCAGCAGCAGCAGCAGCAGCAGCAGTCCTTTCCAGAGACTCTGAAACCGGGAGTGTTGAACGCTCAGCAGCAGAGCGCATCCCACCCTGGAGGAAGCTCCGTCTTGCAGCCCTTCCAGTTGGCCTTCGGTCAGCCTAAGCAGCACCTCCCGGCGTACTACCAGGCCTTTCAAGGGAACAGGACCACTCTGCCCAACCCGCCCAACTACCCGACGGCCAACGCCAAACCGCCGCACCACCTGCAGCAGTTGCAGAAGCAAGAACAAATCCAACGGCAGCAGCAGCATCATGTGATCCAGCAGCAGATTCAGCAGCACCAACAGATGCAGCAGCAGCAGATCATCCAGCGTCAGCAGCTCCAGCAGCAGCAGCAGCAGTTACAGCACGAGCAGCAGCAACAAAAGCTGCAGCAGCAGCTCCACATCCAGCAGCAAATGCAACATCAGCAGTTGCAGCAACAAAACCCTCACGTGCATGACTATTACGCCGGCGCACAGAGCACACACCCTCACCCGCAGCCTGTGGTGGTGCACTCCCAGGAGTCCTCCGCCCCGGCTCCCCAGAAGGTCCAGGAGCCCCTCATCCAGGACATCACCCCCGAGCCCCAGCAGCCGTCCGACCCGGAGGCACTGACGCAGCTGGGGTCTCAGTCGCAGCTCCGCAGGTCCCGCCGGCTGTCCAAGGAAGACGGGGCGCCGTCCGATAACCCCTTTCTGCCCGCGCCCCCGGATCAGGCCGGGCCGGAGCCGCAGGGAGCCGAGAACGGGGCCCGCGACATCCAGGCGGCCCCCACGGGCGTGATCCAGAGCACCCGCAGGAAACGCCGCGTGTCCCAGGAGGTCAACCTGGAGATGCTCGCTCAGGAGGCGTCCGAGAGGAAGCCTCCGTCACATGAGAAGGTAAATGTCCTGTTTTCATTTGGAGAGCTTTTTCTTTTCTCCCCCCGTTCCTTTTGTTTTTGTACTGCCCCTCATCCTCTGAATCTTAAGGATTGCCTTGCCGTTTAGATCTTAAATCACCGCTACAGGCTGGAACCTTGATTGCAAAACATTTTAGCAAGAGCTGAAGAGGGGAGAAAAACTATTTTTCGAGTGTTATCCTCCGTTATAATTGCACTGGGACTTAAATTCCCAGAAGCGGGAGAGCAAACTGGAGCGATGGGCCTAATGCGAGTGCCAGAAAAAAAAAAAGTGCCCGAGCTTTTGTTTGTGACTGAGGTGTCGCTGGAAGAGTTGCCGAGTGTAATCAGCACCCAGCGAAGCGTGCGGCACAGACCCAGCCGCTCGGCTCTCCCTTGTAAGGAAAACATCGGGCTAAAAGACATCTTTACCACTGCAGAGTAAACACGGAGCAGATTCTTGTGCAACTTTTTTTTCTCATAAAACAAACTTTTAAGCATTACTTTGCATCTTAAGCTGGAAGATAAAGTCAAATGTTTATGTGTGTTTAAGAGTCGAATGTTCGGATTGTGCAACAAGTCTTTTTGCCAAACACCCGTGTGTGTGTGTGTGTGTGTGTGTGTGTGTGTGTGTGTGTGTGTGTGTGTGTGTGTGTGTGTGTGTGTGTGTGTGTGTGTGTG
>JAVQJG010094878.1:0-10789 GCA_036024015.1 Craterocephalus amniculus | reverse complement strand
TTAGCGGAGGTTAGCTGTAGCAACAGAAACGACGCATGGAAGCATGAAGGCAGCGACGCATGAAGACGCTTGGAACGGACGCCCCAAATTACGTCCGTCAGGGAGCATAAATGGGCCTTTAGCTGATTCCCAAATTGCATCAGTTGTCTATGTTAACCCAACTTTGAGGTTGAGTTTTTTTCTTTTCAGACTAGCCTGTTTAGCATTACAAAAGTCAGGTTTTGGTTTGACTAACATAGTAACATGCCTTTCTACAGGGTTGTAAATGTGTTTAATGTGTAAAGGTTGCGTATACCAGAATAGGAAGAGCTACATACAGTATGTGTGAATATGGTTGCATGAAAAACCCCTTTTTAAAGTGCTGTATAAATCCTAGATAAAATTAAAAGGCTGTTTATAAGAGTGGATCATTTACCATTTTATCCCTCTTTGTACTGCTGCACAGTTCAAGAGCACCACAAACTGCTGCCTCTGAAACAAACATTCAATGGGAACAAACCGTACTGATCATTGCAAACTAAAATCTTATAAAATGTAGAACAAAAATAACAATTAGCTTTTTATCGTTCCATTTCTTCCACTGGATAATGCAGGTGCTGATTAGCAAAAATGTCTGTAAATCTGACAAAAATCTTTACGGTTGGGAGGTATTATAAGTACCTTTTTGCTTCCTCCTTCAGACTTAGTGTCTCCCAAACTGCTGAGTTACACATGCAGTAGCTGACAGACAGACGGGCCTCTCCTGAGGCAGAGGAATGGAGACGCATCTAGGCCATTGATTTTCAATGTACCCTTGATCTTCTAATGGGCTGCATGATCAGAAGGGAATCAAACCAGGTTGGCTGATCCTCAGACTCGCGCCATGAATACCTACTGAAGCACATTTAGTCCTCACTGAGCACACTTTATCTCACTCGCATGACTATGGGCACTTCAAACTAACACTCCACTCTGTATCCCTCCATCGCTGTACCATCTCTGTTAATACAGTATATTCCCAATACTCACACACAAACATACACATACCATGTTCAGTGGTCTGACATTTCTTCCAAAAAAGCTTCTAAAATGCCTCAACGCACCAAACTGTTTTCTGTCTCCAGGGGCGCTCGCTCACACAGATGCTGGCTTACATCTGGGTAGAGGTTTCAAGCAGCTAACGTGGATGTGGAGTCATAAAAGCTGCTAATGAATGAATGATGGATTGTTAGGGCAATATCTGCCGCAGACCACGCTGACCTGCAGACGGATTCAGAGTCTTGAAAGGTTAGATGGCTCCACAATCTTTGCACAGCATATGTAGAGTGAGTCAGGAGAACAGCAAAGCATGAATTCTGGTTACATTTTCAGCCCCCACTGAACAGAGAAATGCCTGGAGGATAGTTCAAAGCACTAAAGCTTGACCTGTTCCTTTATTTCTCAAGATTTTAAAGTGCGAACCTGCAGGATCAGCCAGTTTTTTTCACCGACTCTGACCTCACACATTCACATTTGTCACCTGTAAATCCTGCATGCTTCTGAGGTAAATGTTTTGTGGCATCCTGCAGGCACAGATCTGTTTTGTCATATGAATAATGAATGAATAATGAATGATAATGAATGAATAATGTTGCTCAAATTGGCTAAATTGAGAATAGTTTTGTGCAATTGCAGATTTTATGGTTCATCTGGGGCCAGCCAAAACAAGCTTATATTGCAAACAGCTGCTTGTTTTCTCTTCACACCGACATTAGAGGAACGTTAGCATATTTGGAGGGATGTTTCTGATCATATATCCAGTAAGCAATTTTGATGCAGATGTGGGAAAACATCTAGCTTTCAAGCTGCTAAATGCTCAGCTCTGTTCGCCAGCCAGTCGCTAATTGAGTCTGTCTCTCATTTGGTTTAGGGTATGAAGATGACGGGTTTTAAAAAACTTTTTCTGAAACCAACTTTCAGCTTCATTCAATAATGACACTGATGAGCAAAGAGACCAAAAAACTGCAGTCCAAACCAATAAAGTAAAACAGACAACAAAACAGCTTCACAGAATTGAACTTAAATGGCTTTATTACTTTGAGCGACTCATTTCTTATTTTAATGTAGCTCATCATGTGTGGCCATTCATAATATAACTTGACTGTCTTTCCTGTACTGCATAATATATTCAGTGCTTTTCCTCATATGCAATATCCATCTTGCCATATTCAAAGCTCTTTTTTTCATTTCATCATTATTATCCTCCAGCTCTGCCTGGGGAATCCTGCTCCCTTCCTACCTGAGGAGCAGCCCTGAAACAACGACAACACCGTGAGATACTTTAACTCCACTTTCACTCGAAGGGAGCATGCCATCCTTTTCTGAAAGAATGCCATCGTCTCAGATCTGAAAGTGGTTGATCTACTCTCAAGCAGCATCACGTTTGGCTTCAACTTGCTCTAGTGAACGCTGAATCCCTCCTGACACATTGACAGAAGATTAACCCCTCCCCCCAAAAAATCAACTGGGGTGTCACCTCCTGCTCTCCGTCTCCCCACAGCTACACCGTAAATCTGCCCATGGCAATCCCAAAAAATCATGGAGATAACCTGCAACCTTAGAGCTCACCAACAAGCATAAGTCTGATACTTGATGCTTGTAAAGGAGCCAGGAGAATGTCTAATTTAATGCAAAGTTTAATATAAAAACATGCTGACTTCTAATTACATTGGATTCCAGGAAAAACTGATTTTAGGGCATGTTCATAATTAGCACCAGGTGATTAACATAGAATGTGAAGGTCGGGCCGGATAGAAGTACATTAATCTAATTTATGACCTTTCCAAACCTTACTTTAGAAAATTGGCTAATAATTGACTGTAGCACAGAAGCTTGTGAACACTGAATTGCTCTGGGCTCTTGGACATTTAAGATTTAAAAAAAAAAATCATGCTAAGAAACTTAACAGAACCATTGGCTTAGTCATATAACAGATGTTGGTTAAAGATAATTCGTTTAGAAAGTACAGATTAACCAGCAGTGCAGTCTCATGGCATCATTTTCCTCTATTTGCAGCATATAAAGACAGATTACAGTGAGCCATGTGTTGTGTTTGAAGTGCCAAGATCCACTGAGGATAAGAGTGTGGGATTAATGGAGAAAATCAGAAAAAGACTGAGTGAGAAGAGAGGGAGAGTCATGAAGACGGATCGAGAGACAGACAAAGAAAGTGCGAGGTAAGCTAATCAAGTAAAAGAGTGCTGAGACGGGGTCTCCTGACCTTGACTTGTTGGAAACAGAGACACAGAAAAGGCTGGCAGCCCGAGAATATTAGAAAGAATGGATGAAATTAAAGGGAAGAAGGGAACTGCAGTGAAAAGCAAATTGAGACATATAAACTGTCTTACGGCTTGTAGGTCTGCAGGGATCAGGTTTTAAAGTCTCACATTCTTTCCTGAAGAGCAAAGACCTCTTACTACACAACTGCTGCATCTTCATAATCAACGATGCTTGAAATTTTCATCTAGCATTTTATTTTAGTGTGCTCTGATCTAACGATTGTATTTAATGACTCCATTGCCATATGTGGAAAAGGGTGATAGATTCTGGAAAAGATGACTGCTCATGTATTCTGATGCTGACTTACCCTACAGTACACTACTTACAGTACTTGTCCATTGTCATAATAAACAGAAGTTAAACAAAAGTTAATATGTGTATGTATTATTCTGTTCACGGAAATGGAAATGGCTTTACTGAACTCTTAACAAGGAGACAAACTAAGTTATCTTTTAAAAGAAAAAAAAATAAACAAAAGAATGTGAATAATGTGAATTAAAATAATGCAAATACAACACAATAAATCACGTGTACTTGTGTTGCTTGTGTTGTTTGGTCTGCTTGTCTTGCAAAGCTTAGAAACCCTGCATGGAGAGAAAGATGCATGAAGGAAAATTTAGGGAAATCCTGAGTGCAAACCTTCTCCACTGTTTTCACTGAAGAATGTTTGAAGTTACTTTAGCTTTGCCCTGAAACTCCACATCCAACCTGGTTGCACTTAAACATATTAAAAATAAGAACTGAAAAAGTTTGCAGGATCCCTCTCACGACGACCTGAGATTCTTTTTTCCTGAAATAATGATTGAATCTATCTTGAGATAAATCTCAAATTTCACCAAATGAGTCTGAAGCACTAAGGTGTCTGAAACTTTCTGTCACTAATGAACAAACAATAAAAGCAAACTTTCCTCTGGAGCTCCTCAGCTGCTTATTCAGACACATCTGCTGATAATGATTCAAAAAGCTCTGAAAATTGAGATTTTAAGATCTACAGTGACATTATCGGAAAAGCCTTGCAGCACAGCTTGAAGCGAGAATGGCTTTTCCGAAGCAAAGAATGAGCTCGACTAACATTTCATTGATCTTAATCTGGACTGTGTCAACTCCACATGACTGAACACTGAGACAGACAAACCTTGCAAATGCCAGAGACTGAAGGAAGAATGAAGGCTGGTAGAGAATTGGCTGAAGGAGAAATTCAGTTTGGCCGGAAGAAGAAAATCGAGTTTAACCTACGAGGCAGGGAGTTTGATCCCACACATTTTCTGATGTAGCAGAGGGAGTCGGGAGGTTGAAGAGGCAGTGGGGGGTATATGGAGATGAAGAATGAAGGAGACAGGGGGCAAGTGTTTGGTCACACAGCCAGTGCCTGATTAATTAAATCCTCTGTTTGTGTCTGCACAATGAGAGGGCAACTCTGAGGCTCCTCTGGCACGTTGCCCAGCATCCTCTGCTATCCTTGAGGCCGTACAACTGCACGGCAAAGCCTGCCACTTTTCTTCTTGGTATTTCTTATTGTTCCTATCCTATTTCCCCTGCCAATCACACAGAAACAGCAGCCTTACAGTTTAATATCTGCGATGAGCTTGTGTTGCTCTGTCATCTGTATCAGATGGTTAAATGCTCAGTGGAATTCAGTATTCTGATCATTTAATAGTCTGAGTATGTTTCCTAAAATACAGCTTCACCATCTGAGTTTCATCTGCAACTTTGTGCCCTGCAATCCTCACACAACGGCACAATGCCACATGCTCTTACACAGGCAAAATGAATGCTTACAAACATTTGCTTTGCTGTCACTTACGCATGCCTGCACATTCCCATGACTACACACACTCACACATGTCGCAAAAAGCATGCACATATCCTCAAACAGAGCTGTTATTGCATGTGAAATAGGAAATGTAGAAGCAGAAACTCAGGGGAATTACAGTCACTGTTACAACATGCAAACACAAGTACTTCCTTGTAAGAGTAACTGTAAGATAAGGAAAATACCAGAGAGAATTGTGGGAATGCTGATGGTGCAGATGCACCTGCTTCCTGAGACAAACCCAGAGTAGGCAGAGGGGAGGCTCTGAGGAAAATGCATGTTCCTTTACAAATAAGAGAAATGGAAAGGGTCGGATTTAACACAAATGCATCTAGGTAGAAAGTTAAATGAAACAAGTGCCATCCGTTTCATGTCTCTGTTGAAATATGAAGTTAAACTCAGAGGCAGAACCCACGAGGACCAGTTAGTTACAAAACATGGCATCAAAAAACAGTTTACTTATTTTGATACAAGTATTTCATTTTTCCTATTGTACAAAAATGACATCACAGCAATTTCTCTTGCTTTGTTGATGCTATTGTCAAGCTTTTTTTTATTATTATTTTTTATAGATACCTTTACAGAATAGCTCATCCATTTAGCTGGACTTGTACATTGACAATAAAATTATTCTTTCAAAGAAGAGTTGTTGTTTATCTTTAGTCGTCGCCAATAAAACATTATCTTATCAGAGTTTTTAGGTTTATGCTTGATGAATAATCTCTACTTCAACACAGATTTCACAGTGACAACTTTTATCTATCTATCTATCTATCTATCTATCTATCTATATCTATCTATCTTGCTAGCTTACTAGCTTACTAGCTTGCTAGATAGCTTAAATCAAATTAACATCAAAAATATTATTTTGTTTTAATTTGTTTTAATAAAAAACATTCTTCACAAAGACAAGTTACTAAGGTAAACAGTTAATAAGATATTTAGTGTAGGCATATACACAGACATATGAACATTGGTTGCATAGTGCTGGTTAGCTGGGGCGTTTCTGTGTGGGTTGCTAGCTTCAGTGTGCTAATGACCCACAGAGCCAGTAGCGCCCTCCGGCAGGTTGCTGGGTGAAACACTGTCACATTGTGTTTGTGTCATGTTTCTTGTCTGACTGTTTTAAGGGGCTTTGCTCTTCATGGGTTTAGGATCACCATATTCTGTGTTGTTAGCTTTACTTCCAGTTTTATCTTGAATAATTTCTTGGAAAAATCTTTTTAGTTTTGCTTCCCATCTTAAGATCCACACCTGTTCTCAGTTATGCCAATTACGTCTCTGCTCTGTTCACAGCAGTTTACCCACCTTACGTACTGTACAGTATAAACTCAAAAGCTTTCAGCTCTAATTTGCCACATTGCCTTTGTAGTCCTCAGTCAGTGAAGCACTCAAGTGTGTCTTTTCATGTGTCTGTCATTACTAACCTCATCTGTTCCTTGTTTTCTCCTTGTCACTTTTCAGTTTGGATTTTGGACTTGTTAATAAACTTTTCTTTTTGCCACATTTGCATCCATTTTGTCTACAATGTTGACAAAATATTTGTTGAAAAATCAGCTTTCATGGCTCTTCATTTGGGTCCTCTGACTCATATCTCCACATAGCCTACATGAATAGCCGCCTTCTCATCACTATCAGCTACCAGTGCCAATAGTTTTAGTAAGCCTCTGTCAGCTTCTCAATCCACTTGGTCTATTTTACCATTTACACACAAAAATCTGTTCTTATTGCTTCCGTATACATCCGTATATTCCGTATACATCTGTATAAAATACATCAGACTGCATTAGGGTTGCCAGGTTGCTATAAAAATCCCTCAAGTTGGTGTACATGCTCCCATCATGAAGCCAGATTATTCTTAATTAAAAAATAACATCTCTCTTTACTTCGAAGTGGCACTTATTCTCAAATACATAGACATATTTTGTGAAGTTAATTATGTATGGACTGTTTGGAAAACTTTGCTGAGCTCTAATGTTTCTTCTACTCCCATTTTCCATTTTCACCTGCAGAATTCATTACTCAGCCAAGATTCCAATATGATACAATAAAGCCCTGAATAGCAGATAGATTAATTGAATTTTTGAGTGAGGCAGAGTAAATTACTATTTAAGTGTTCACTGGTGTAATTGTTATCCATCAAAACAGCTCAGCAAAAGTAAGGTGTGTGAGAGTGTGTGAACAAACCAGCAATTTCAGAGGGTGTTGTTTAAACACAGTGGCCTCACCCGCTGAGAGCCCACAGCAGCGGCAAAAGCTTCCGCAGCTGCAGCTCTTAATCTCTTGTCTAGCTGGTCTGTGTGTGCGTGTTTGTGTCTGCAAGGGTGGAGGTTAATGGAACGTTGTGCATTATAGCTGCTCTCCGGATGTGTGAGAACATGTTTTCAGGTGTTGTTGTTATATAAGCGGAAATGAAATATGAAAGTTTGCCAAAAAGCCAACAAAGTGAGACGGTTTGTGTACGTCTGTCAACGCAGAGTTTGATTTCTAAAGCCGCAAAGGGACAAGGTGACGCAAATTAATTTGAATACATGAACATGTCTAAAAAAGCTTCCCCTAAGATGTGACGAGTGGAACATGAACATTACACACCAATGAACAGACAATCAAAATGCCCAATCAAAATGGTTTATCAGACATTTTTTAAGCTTTAGTTTGTTGATAATGATGTGACAACGTGACAGTAACTGAGAGCAGACAAAAGATGAATGACAGGATGATTATCCTCTTACTGACAGCTGAGCTGCTGTTGACACATGACAAATTAACTTTACAAGTGATGATAGGGTGAAGTTACATAGATGCTTCATTAACACACACACACATTGAATCTACCAGTGCTATATCTGTATAAACTGAAGCATTTATAAATTAGTATTCCCAACCAGTTCATATCTGTGGCCCACAGCCTGAAAGCTGTCAGCGACCTCTTCGGAAGCTGACGATGCGGGACGCTGACGATGCGGGACACTAGTGAGACAATCTTACAGCGAAAAAAAGGAGGAAAGTACATCCTACCTGAGGTGTCCCACATGTTGAGCTCGATCCTCTGCTTGTCAATCTCAAAGCTGGCTGTGTAATTCTCAAACACCGTGGGAACGTAATTCTGCAAGGAGACATGTGGGTAAAGTGAGATCAAAGCTCAGAGGGTGTGTTATGCATGTTATAAAATTGGGTGGGATTTTCCTAATTATCTCAAATAGCTGTGGAGCTGAGGGGAGTGTGGTGATGTGTGTATAAAGTAGATTAAACCAATTCTCAGCTTCGACCTATTTCCAAATTAAAAATTTAGGTCAGGAAGCTTTGATTTCAGTATCCTGAACACGTCAAGAGATTCAAGGGAAATCCAATTCTTCAAGTCCAGAAGATTGTTCTAGAGTTACAATAAAGAATGTAATCAATTTACGTTTAATGCCACATGCAAATCGATTAGATTTGCTGCTGTTATTAATGAGATGGTAATGAGTTATAAACCATAATTCTTCTAGATGATTTTGGATCTTATTTGCTACTTTAAAATCAAGAATTAATGAGCTGCTTCGATCATAGTTTCAGTCTAAACAATACATTAAGTTCTTATCTTCCGGTGTAAAAACACACAATGTAAACAAGCAGGGATATCCCAATGTTGTCAGACCGGATCTCTCCTGCCAAGTTGCGCGCGCCGTGCGTAAAAGCGCATTTCAGTGTGAAATGGACACTGACTTATCTTATTGTTTTACATAATAGGAAATGGGTTGATCCCTTTGAATAAATGACAACAGATGAAGAGGATAACGAGTTGCACCATTTTAAACAAAAGCTTGACCAGATCACTGAAAGTAATCGGCTCTAAATGGTATTTCAAGTCAAAAGTTCGCCATGCAGGAAGGGAAAATTTGTCAAAATATTCATTCTAAAATATATGTTTTTTATTGTTTTAAGTAACATTTTTGTTTCGTATTAAAATAATCCGGCAACAGGGAGAGTTTACAGTGTTTTGGAGATTTTACGCCAAACCATTGTTTCTCTTTATGCCCTATACTGAATGCAGCCTTACCTCCGTGTACGAGTCTTTGGCAAAAACATGAAGGAGAGCTGTTTTGCCACACTGCGAATCACCAACAACCACAATCTTACAGCGAAGTAACCCCTTGCTCTCCATCGCGCCCCCCGTGTAAGTCACTAGATGGTTTCGAGTCGTTGCCTTCTTGTCATTTATCTCCCGGGCAGTGGGTCGTTGAGTCGAAGCAGCTCCGAATGATTTGAAGCTTTCTGCTGGACAGATGATGATAAATAACTCCGGATGAAAACTTCAGCTCCACGGTCTTTGCAGCGTCGGCGACATAGTCTGCGCTTTTCTGTTCCTCCAGCCGAGCGAGGCTCAGTTATCCTACCTGTGAAAGTGACGTAATTGAAAACCGGCTTCCTGTTTGTTTTTATCTCAATAAAAGCATCAAAACGTGAGTTCGTCTTTGATGGCTTACCTCCGCTTTATCTTATAAATCGGAGGGAAAATTTTGACAAAGAAAATTATGTAAAGATCATTAAACGCCCAGAGCCTGTCATACCCAATTACAAATAATTGTATAACACATGCATTTCATATGTGCAAAGACTGGGTCAGATGTGTTGGGGAGTTGGCCCAGTTGGAACTGATCTAAATCTGCCCAATGTCTGGCCCAGATCCATACTGGGTTTAATTTATATTTGGCTTGAATCAGGACATCAATGGCACACATCCAAATAAGCTTTTTATAGGCATGCCAAGGATTCCCCTGGATGAGCTGGAAGAAGTGGCCCGGGTATAAGCTGACCCGAGATGTGTGGCAGAAGATGAATAGAGGGATGAATATGGGAATCGGTTACAGATATAATAACATGACAAATACTATTAAAAAATGTACATTCATAAAAGTCATTTCTTCTGTGACTATTTTGGGGTTTGTTTGTATTTTTACTTTTTCTACTTTAGATAACTCTATTTTCATGCCTTGAAATATTCTTACTCACATAGAAACATAGGTCTAGTTTTATCCATCAGTGCAGCATGAGCGAAAAGTTGGTCTTTGTTGTATTTTTAAAGTGCCTGCGACATAGGAAGCTCTGCAAGTTAGTAATAACCAGTTTTAAGCAGTACAGCGTCACCATCATCAGCCTCCTCTTACACTGAAGGAAAACCGGTTGCACATCCTGTCAACATCTGACAGAGTCCTTCTGGCTTGACAAAGCCACCTTGCGTTTTCTATATCGATCAATTTCTTCCCATCTATTCATTTTGTATTATTCCAGCAAATGGAGCATAAGTGGATCCAGAGGTGAGATCCCAGACTGGAAAAAAATATTTTTCTGTAAATTGCTTAAATTTAGATGTAGTAAAAATTGAGAATGAGACATCATAGCAATTATTTCACATTCCGGATGCTGGGTTAGAAACGTGTATTCTGTTAATTTCGTGCAAAGAAACTGGTTGTTAATTAAACTTCATTGTAAACTTTATTTTGCTTGTCTTTAATAAAACAATTAAAGATGTGGCACAGGGAAGCTTATGGTTTGACCAGTAGTATGGCTCCATCTTCTGGTCAAAAAGAAGAAAACAAATTGTCTTCAACACCAGATTAAACTATACAGGAAGCGTTGACTTGATCAGTTTTTTTAAATGTTCGCACACCTTTTATAATCTGCCAATCACGTGGCAGC
>JAVQJG010094875.1:0-14988 GCA_036024015.1 Craterocephalus amniculus | reverse complement strand
TGTGTTGTTCAGGTAAGTTTCTGTGGTCAAATCTACACTTGTTATATTTCCATGGGAGTGTTTGAGCAGTGGTTGTAGAGAGGTCTTTGGATTTGTTGGACACGGGTTCAAACTCACAGTCAGTCACGTGAGAAAAACCCCAAAAGCCCAACCAGTACCCACTGTATTTTGAACTCTCTAGACCACCATATTCAGAATGTCAACATGATCAACTTGTTCATGTGAACAAATGATGACCTTTACCTGCAACCAAGTTCCAAAACCTTTAGTTCAACATCACAAAAGAAATGTAACAGATCAGTATCTATGTGGAATATATTAAACAACGTCTGAATTCACTGTTCTTCTTGTTTTGTCCCTATTTGTTCTTGTCACAGTCTGTTGACAAATGGTAAACCGCAGACTTCATTGTTTTTATGAGTTAAATGAATATATGAAACTCCCTTGCACAGTTTGGTTTGCATTTAATTTTGACAGGAACTGATTCCATTCCATACATAGACCTCTGTCAAAATGATAAAATCCAGCTTTTTACCAAATTTAAATGGCAGCGCTCGTGTGGCTCTCTTTATCTTTATCAGTCTGTCATCGCCTGACCTTTTTCATGTATTCAATAGAACATTTTCTAAAGGTTTCCAGCAAAAAAGCAAAACCCATGCACACTCTTTGTATGATCGTGCCATTCACTGGACACACACCACTGGGCATTGCAGTTCCCAAAAGAGCCCCTGTCTTCCCTCCTGTTTGTTACCCATTATATATGAGTGTTAGATTCACTCTCAGTGTGTGACAGACACACAGGGGATAGAGTGACATCAACAAAGAGACTCGGCTTCTGTCTACTGATCTCTGTGTCCTATTGTGTTGACACTGCTTACACGAGCTGTGCATAACGCTACAAAGGTTTTCTGCTTCACACTCTGTTGGCTAATTGCATCAAAGCATTTGCAGTATGTTGTCTCAGCTCCTGTGTTTGTACAGGCATCAAAAGGAGAGCGCTTCAGCATGTGGAACCTGTGCCAGATATCATCTATCCAGCACAGAGGGACGCAAGAATGCAGAAAGCAGGAGAGTGTGACAGGGGCATTTGTTTGTCTCCCTTTGCACAACAAACACAACCTGACAGGAAACTTAGAAATTCAACGTCACTCTTCAGTCTCATCATAATGAAGTTAATCTTATGCCACGGTTAAGCTTAAGAGAGATGGAAGTCATGTGGACTGATGACAAAATAAAGGAAAGATTTGTAAACAGAAACAGAGACAATGAAAGACTCGGTAATGTCTGGTACTTTCTCTCTAGTTTGGAGTTGATAAGAGACCCTATAAAAAGAACTGCCTCAAAGCTAAGACATGGAGGGCATGGAGTATGTGCATCCATGTGTGGTTCTGTATCCCTAAGCACAATGATGTGCAAACTCTCTGAATGTCTGCTTGACTGCATAGAATGTGTACATCCAGATACTGTACACTCTTGTGCAGTGTGTGTGTGTGTGTGTGACAGCAGGGTGGGCTACACAGAGCAGGGTGTTGTTGGAGCTAAAATGCTGGCAGTGTCTGTTCATTCAGCCATGTGACATGATTTATGTGAGAGACACAGAGTGTAAATGTCCTGCCTGTGACCAGCAGACCAAACAACAGAGAGAAACCTGAATACGAGGAAAACTGATTATATAGTGGCTTGTCCAACTATTCTGCTCTTTCTCATACTTCCTTTCACTTTCTCTTTCTCTCTCTCTCTCTCTCTCTCTCTCTGCTGCCTTGTCTATTTATCTTATGTGTCTTCGCTCCTCCTCTCACCCTGTTCTTCCCCTTCTGAACATGCCCTCATTTCGTTCACCCCAACAGCAGGAACCTTGGCTAGATGCCTACGGCCATGTCACGCCACAGTAGCAGCCTTCCACTGCAGTGTTTTCAGCACATCAACATGTGCAGTTTTGTATTCCCTACTGGTTTGTGTAAGAGATGTGTTCACAGCATAAAGTAGGTTGTAGTGCCATGAACTTGTGCAGTTGTATTTAACCATTGTTCAATATATGTCATATTCAACTTTGCAGTAAAACTACAATTCTGAGTGAACTCTGCAGGCTCCAAAAGTCCAAAAAATTATTGACCTTTGGATAGAAAAGTCTGGGGAACCTAGTACAAACCTGGTTCATGCTAAGAAATGAGCAATGATATAACAAATGAAATAACAAAAAATAACTTGTGAACAAGTTACCTGAGTGTTTTGGGGTGATACATACTGTAGCTGAAACTAAACCTGATGACTCAGGACCAAAAATCTGAAAGCTGACTTTGTTTTCTTGTGCATAGAGAAGGGGAATATTATTCCTTATTATTAAAATAAACAGACTGAGGTAAGAGTAGTAAAAAAAATAAAAAAGGAAATGTGGGATGTTTAAAGACAAACTGCTGTTAGATCACTTGGGGGAGGAAAGACAATGCAGAGTGAAGATACTTCATGCATATGTTGTGCTTAGTTTCTCTATATTTAGTGAATTATAAAAACAATAATCTTGTAGACCACGTTTGTAGAGTGGGAGGCAAGCCTACCCTGAGAAGCTTTAAATAGTTTCAAGGGAGGCTCAGTACATGGAAGAGACGATATATTGAACAATTTGTAAAAATCAGTTATCAAAGGAGATTATACAGAATAGCCTAAATGCTTGTGATTTATTTAAAAAAAAGATGATCAGAAATTCAGTAGTTTGTGGAAAATTCCCACTTTGCTTGAATCAAACAGACTTTTTTCATCTATTTGGCACAGTTTGGTTTTATGTGAAATTTTCTGAACTAGGCTTTTTGTTTCTGAGTGTCTGTTGAATGATGATCATAATGTATGTGTCACGACCGAAGGGTTCGTTAAAAAGATACGAGGCGCTGCTGAAAGGATGGGGACAGGAATGCAGTGTTAAAAATCAATGAAAGCTTTAATAAAAACTAAAACAAATAAAATAATAAAACCCCTAAAATGTAGCAACACAAAAGTCCTAAAATGTCAGCAAAAGACACCAGTTAAAAAGGGCTAGGTGTTAGTGAGTCCCGGCGGCCTCCTCGACCAGCGACTCTCTTTCTTGTCTCGAGGCCGGGCCAGCCGCTCGCTGGCTTCGCCGGCTCCCAGCAGCCACGCCTCCCGGCGGCTGCCAGCCTCAAACGGGGACCCTGGCTGCCGCTTGTCCTCTACACCACAGTCCTGTCCTCCTGCTGGTGGCTCCCTCTCAGCCATCATCGTTGTTGTGTTCGTCTTCATCTTCGTCCTCGTCTTCCTCGTCTTCCTCGTCCTTGTCCTCATCCTCAGCTTACTGTAAATGCAAGCTGTTCCTAATTGGCAGGGGAGGAGTCCTTCTGCAGGTGCTGCCCATCAGTTCATTAAATCTCCCACTAGCTTGGAGAGTAAAAACTGTTAAAAACATGCAAAAAAACGAATAAAACACACTAAAACCATGCTAAAACCAAGCTAGTGGGAAACTAGCAGTTTCTGTCAGCACCTGCTCATTTCACAGACATATGCATTGATCATAATCTGACCACCATCCCTAACTTGAACCTCAGGTTACAACACCTTTTACCACTTGTTTTCTCAGCAAATGTCTTCATAATTCAAATTATGTGAAACAGAAATTATGTGACACTCAATAAACAAACATTAACACTTCTAGGTTTTTGCATGGCCATTCCTGAGGAAACAGCTAAAATACTGTATCAGTAATTAAGAATCATGGTTTTATCATCATGTATTATTCACTTATTATTTTTGTTATGTCTTAAATACAAGAAAGTACCAGTAACATTTTTGCGCCAGTGGTATGCAGATAGTCATTCACCACATTTTTCTCACCTGTCCAACAACAAGCAGGCTTGAAATGACCATGTCATTTGTTACCATTTTATCACAGTAGGATGACCTAACAGAACCTTAATGTCTATTCAATACTCAACATTTTTTTTGTTGTTGGTTTCTTTTTTTGTTTCTTTTTTATTTTTCTTTTGTTTTTTGACTTTTCAAATGTAAACGGAAATATGTTGCATTTAAGGTTATGGTAGAATTGTGGTTATAAATTTGGTTCCAGGATAGTGATGTCAAATAAAACATTGAGAAACTACAGTGGGTATCTTTGGACCAGCACAAAATCTCATTTTCTGAGATAAAACAGGAAAAAAAGGGGTCTCATCTTATCACTCTGGATATTTTGAATTTAAAAGCTTGGTTTACTGAGGGACAGAATTGCTTAAACGTTGTACTCTCTATGAGATCCATGAGAAAAGCATGCACTCAGCTGTACAAACATGATGGCCTGGCTGCCATATGACCTACAGCTACAAGGTGAACTCCATATTAAGCATGCTTTTTGTTTTCTAATATAGGCCTACACAACATTTTTATCAAGACTTTATAGTTACCAAATTTAATAACTCAAACAGTGGCCTCCACTGGGCTCCAAAATGTGCCTCAGAACAGTGAAAGCTAGTAAAAACAGAAAGAGACTTGATGATTACATTCTTCCTTTGGGTAAACAATGTGTTTTTGTTTGTTTGTTCTCAGAGGTCAAGAATGCAACCTTCCAGCTTAACTTTTTACCTTTTTGAAAATTTGTCCTTCAACAAAGAAAGCTGAGTGTGTTTTAAGGATAAAGACAGATGGGATGCAAGATGTGTGATGGAAGGAGAGTTGACAGGAGGATAAAGTAGATACAGGTTTAGACAGAGAGGAAGAGGTGAGAAATAAAGGACACAGAAGTAGATTAGGCCAGAAGTAAATGTCAAAACGGCTGTGTCCAAATGTAGAAATGATGGAGACTGGCAGATTTTGCGTGTGAATTACTGGTCAGCGTGTTTAATATTTATAAAGCAGAGAGAAGCAAGTTTAGGTGTGAAAAGGAGAGAGGGACACAGGAAGGAAATTGGAGGGACTGGCTGTCTCCTCTGATGGATAATGACAGCCCCAAGTCTCAGATTAAAGCTCAGATGACTGCTTCAATAATGTTGGAACCACCACGAAGCTTTTGTCAAGACGACAGGCGTAAGACAGCAAGATCCGTGCTGGAAAAAGCCAGAGTTTGATAAATGAAATGAAAATTGTGAAATATAATGAATAACAATGGCTGCAACATCTCAGATGATATTCAATAGTCTCAAATCAAGATGTAACAGCCATGTCAACGAAGTCGTCTTTGATTTATGGTGAGCAGATGAGACTTAATTAAATGTCTAATAGGCAATGAAGATAACTGTTAATTGAACACAATGGGCACATAAAAACATGAATATATATGTTCATTAAATCTATATAAGCTGGCAGAACTTCATGACAAACTGTTGTTAAGCGAACACTTAATAGCTTTGTTCTGAAAATATAATCACTGCAAAAAGCATCAAAACTCAATGACTTATAGTGTTAATTACTTGAGAGAAAGGCAGAACCAAAACATCAACTAATATAAAATTTAAAGCAATGAATAATCCCTGTCATTTAGAGTACTGATGGTCCTTCGTAAATTACTTTAATTCGACACGATAAAAGAAAAAAACATTTATTTTCATTATGTGTCTTTCAACCTCGCTGCCGTAATGAGGCAACCAGTTTACCGGGTCCTCAGGCACAGGCATAGTGGCACATATAACGATGTAAAATTAGAGCTGCAAGATCCTGCTGGCAGGGAAACCTCCTGGTTTGGGAGAGAAGCATCTGGACAATACTTTCCCAGAGGCACACATGCTGGCAACTAACTGAGGAGTCCCCACTGTGTCTGTAGATGGAATACAGAACACAGCAACGCTCCCTGTCCAGAAAAACACATTGGCCAAACAAGTGGGGCCAATTCCCATTGCCAAAGGACCGACATAAAAAGCTCATGGCAAATAAAAGTTATTTCTCCACTAAATACACACAAAAAAATCCTGAAAATTATTTATCGAACTTACCTAGTTAGCATTTCTATAATTGCCAAATGTTGATGTAGCATACACTTCCAACAATACTGCCATGTACCAAAATATTAAGCATCTTTGTCTTGTTCTGTTTATCGTTTGTGTGTTGCATGCTTCAGTAGAGATATAAGGCAGATAAAGGGAAAGCACACACCATTTGGTCGTCAGAAAAAAAATCACATAGAGACAGTTAGATAGAATGAGGACAGCTTGGTCTGGACCAGGAGGAGAGCAGCGGCAGCAGCTGTTCCTGTTTCCCTGTTCTGTTTGACGTTGTATACTATCACAGCATGGCAGCATACCCTGGGAATAAATCAGAAAAAGGGCTCTTAAAACAAAACCCAATCACCATGCTGCAGCATTAATAGGCTTCTCTCAGGTGTGCACTCTATTAAGTCTGCCATCTGTACTCATATATGCAGCTCTGTGCATTGTGTGTTTGAAGCTTCCATAAAAAGGTTTACACTAAATCAATATTAAGCTTGGGTTGTATTGATATATCTATTTATGGTACAATTAATTTATTACTCCTAAATGACAGTTTCACAGCAATGAAATTTAATCATCTGATATAATTTGAAGAGTGGGAGAAAATCCACAGTGGGAGAAAAAGAAGACAAGGCAGTCTCACACCAGAACAGGTAACTTTGGTCATTTACAGCACAAAACAGATCAGCTTCACCATGAAGCGCATGATGTGTACATTTAGGTCAACAGAAATTTGCTCATATTCAAAACGGAAGATTGCATACATTTTCCTCTGACTGTATGATGCTGCTGAGTCAACACAAAATTGTCTGACAGCTTTTGACTTCTCAACTTTGCAGTTGCTTGAAATTGTTGAGGGTTACTCAAATGTTAACAGTATATGCTTTCAGGTTTGCATCACATCACCCTATGTATAACCACACCCACCATACTGTATCTTTACTGAAGATAAGTAAAACATTGGTATTTCATAATGTCTGCATCTTTAATATAAAAATTTGGACATGTGGACTAACACAACACCTGATTTCTACTGAGACTGGGGTGGGATAGGGAGTAGTGGAGTCCATCCCTCAGAAGATCATCATCTAGGAAGGTTGAGTTTTTCACCCTTACATGCCAGAACTGTTAAAAGTTTATGATATTTATAAAATTAAAAATAAAATTTTATTTATAGAGCACCTTTCATGCCAGGTGAACTCAAAGTGCTTTCCATATTAAAAATAATTATTGCAAAAAAGAGAATTAAAACAGCACAAAATATAACAACAATATATAAACACAAACATCATCATCATTTCTTTTCTTTTCTTTCAGGAGCCTAGAATTAAATATAGAATTCTAATATTTCATCTTTTCTATATTTTGTTGTACAGATCTGCCTTTTTTTGCTTGTTTGTTTATCATTTTTACATAACATCCCAAGTTTTACAGTTGGGGCAGTACAAAGACTTTAAATCCATATTCAAGAATTGCATGAGTTGAAAGAATTTCCTTCTGTACTATTTCCTGATTCAGTGAAAAACTAAGCTAATAAAAAGATAATACATCTCATATTTAAATAATAACTAATGCAAGACGTCATGTTAAGTTCTTTAACTGTTTAAAGGGGCTTAAAGCAAAATCATTTCTGCACAATCTTTGCTTTTGTGCACTGCCTGTAGACCAAAACAAAGTGTGTCATGACACACCTGGACCTGTTTTGCCCAGTGAGTACTCACTGGGCAACATTGTCACCATCTTCTGGAACATGCAGAAATGGAGAAGAGCTGCTAGCTCCAGGTTAAATAGTAGCACCTTTTACTCTTGCAGTGCTCTCCATTTAGGAAGTATAAGGCCAATATTAATGTGAGTTATGTCCCTTTTATTATCCGGAAACTTTTTCACCAATGACCACTGATGTCATATTGAATCCTAGTTGTCTTCAGCTGAATGTTTGTTCTGCTCTCCGCTATTCCTCCTCAAAAATATGCGCTGCCTTTGCTCATTGGCTGGTGCCTTTTCTAGAGAGGGAGGGCAGAGGGTTTAGAGAGGAAGGAGGAGGCAATGATCCATAAGAACACACATGAACGCGTGGTCGGACCCGCTGGTAAACACAATGCTGGAGATCAACACAGAGAAACAGTGTGAGACATCAGCCTATACTCCAAATGAAATTACACATGTACTTCTTCACATATCCTGTTTTTTAATTTGTTCAATCTAGAAATGATGAATTTCTGCTTATTGCCCCTTTAAATATTCAAAGCTTACTAGGATAAACCCAATAAAAAAATTTCAGTCTTAATATAAATGCATTGTCAAATGCTAGAATGGTTTGCTTGAGGATTGTTTTCAGGAGGAAACTTCCATTTTTTCCTGAGGGAGTCAGCAGACTGACAGCAAGCACAGCCTGACATGATGCATGCAATATGAAACCTCACGGTTTTCAGAAACAGAATTCATTCCTTGTGGAATATCTGTAATGCTAATCTTTCTGAAGTGTGTGGAAGGTTTTTCCAGATTGCAACACACTTCAGGGACATAAACCTGAACAATTCAGGACATTCATTTGCTTTTTGTTAATTATCTGACACCAAATTATGATTCAGGCTGTGAAACATTACTGAAACACAGAAGGTCTGTTTCTATCATTACAGTAAAACTTTGTTTCGTCTTAATCCTCTATGATGCTCTGTGTAATCAAGTACTGTGTGATCTTGTTTTCTTTAACTTAAAAGAACATATCTAAATGTTATAGCTATCCAGAATTTTTAGTCATACCTAACAAATGGATACGTGCTTTGTAAGTTACTCAAGATCAGGCCAACAGGGCAGACTGGAAGGAAATGGAAATAATAAATATAGATGGCTGTTTCTGACAGCAGAGAAGGAAAGAAATAAACTTTTCAACCATGGAGAACCCTGTCAACACTGTATGCTCCAATCCTTATTATCAAGAGGACCCGTGTCATCCCTGTCAGAGCGCGTGAAGTATCTTGCTATCTGTGGAAATCTGTTAAGTAACTGTTGATCCAATATTCTCCCTTTTCACATTTTCCAAGCCTTCTGATGTCAAAACTTGATGATTCAGATTTTTACTAATCCAATCAAATTCAAATCAATTTAAAAGTTTTTTTCATTACTTAAATACTTGACACCAACCCTGGCCCAGGCTTGTTTGGCTCTCTCGCCCATAAAATATTGCTGTTTCTACCACATCCTCACATGACTGGGGGATATGCATCATCTTTTCCAGCACAGTTCATCTTTTCCAGCACAGTTCATCTCACCGATTAAAAATTAAGTTGTACTCTGGTTTTCCTGGATTATGGTCTAGCACCACCCCTCCTGATTAATTATACACTCACGTATTTTAGAGACAATTAAATTATACATGTCTGTGGTTTCAGGATATGTAAAAGGCGACAATTTACAATTTGTCTGCTCTACTGTGCTGCAGAAAACGGTGACAAGAGCTGATTTTGTTTTTTACAACCTGTTCATTTCACAGCGTGTTAAACACTGCAGTTTTGTCAGGACACTTTCGTGTCTTTTAGAAACACAAACAGCCAGGATATTGCTTTTCCATACGCTTATGATAGATGCTTTGCCTTTTGGAACAACGATTTTGCCATGTCTCCACAAATTAAGGCTACACATACACAGGATGCAGGTTATTGTGTGTGTGTTTGATGTATTATTATTACTATTACTTTTATTATTAATATTAATGTCATGTATTATGTTTATCAGAAGAGGCAGGAAAAAAAGGTAAGATGTAACCAAGATTTGATTTGCAATGGTAACAGGCTACGATGAAGAGTGAAAATTAAGACGGTTGTCTATGTGAACACAAGACTGATAATATCTGCCTCCAAATTTCAAAAGCGTTTATGTGCCTCAGGCCTTCTCATAAGATGTGAACAAACAAACAAAGTGATATTTGATAGTAAATCTGAACACAGGCAGTTAAAATGTTAATATAAAAAAATAGAATACAATTCATTTGCAGTCTGCCACTAATGATGTTCAACAATATTTGGCAACATTTTTTTTCTTCCTTTTTTTGTGTCAATGCTATAGAAATGAGGACATGAATCACCACAGAGGAACTTGCCCTCTGTTTTAAAGATAAAGTCATTACTATTCCAGCAGTAACCCTCACTGTGATTTTACTATCCTATTCTCATCTTTTAACACACAGAATGGACAAATTTCCCAAGAAAATCCATTTATGTGACCATTGTATAAAACATAAATGGTAAGGAGCAATGAGAGGCTCTGAGGGAGAGGCATATGAACCTTTTGCATCATTTTTTTGAGATTACCATGAACATTAAGTACCAGATTACTTTGTATCCCCTCTGTACCATTAGTGATTTATCCTATCATTTGAGATGTTCTACAGAATCCGATATATTTAAGATTCAAGTGATTTGATTCTAGTTTCCATGAAGCGGTTTAACTTTTTTATATCACCCTTGCAGACATAAAGCGCAGAAAATCATTTGACACATTTTCTCTTACTATGTGTACATATACTGTATGTGAACAAACCTGCGGGCTTACTTGAATGTGTTTGTGAGTTATTAAGTTTAACATTTTGCCACTCTGTATGCTTTGAGACAGCTTTTTGTTTGGTATCTTTGTCTGTTTTATAATGAAGTCCTCTGAGGGCCAACAAGGGGCTGTTGAAAATTCATGATAATGCAATGTTTGGTTGAATCTTTATGAGCATTTTGTTGGATAATAAAACTGGAGTGATTCATTGTCCTATGCAGTGGGGGAAGGGATGGTCAATAGCTGCACTGACTTCACAACAGCTGTCAAACTGCCTCCAAAGCTGTGATAAATGTATCCCTCAGTGTCTAAGAAGTGTTATTCTGTGCTGCAAATTAATATAGTAGATGGGTAATTAGCTCATAGTTTTCCCATGAATGTTGATGGGAGTTTGATCTGATAACGATGCGTACTGGTTTGCACTTGCTGATAGTCTTTCTACAGCTCCACAAGAAAATAGTTTCTTTTGCCTTTCCTTGTTAAGCTACACAAAGCTCTCACTGGACTTGCCATATAAATGCTGCTTCTTGCTGTGATTCTTGTCAGTTCTCCTTAAGCTCTGGGGAAAAAAACAAGGTTGCAAACTTACACTAAAACATCTCCAAACTCTGGTTTATTCCTTGAGGTTTTGTTCCTTTTACTCTGATTTCATTAGAACAGCATGTCCCCTGGGCCCTGAGTTGGTGACTGATTACAGATTCTGTCGACAAGCTTAGCATCAGTTTGAACTGTGTGCATGGTTGCATAAATACCCATTTCATTAAACTCTGACAGAGACTCCAACACAATATTTGCTAGCATCAGACAGAGCCTTTGAAGCCTTCTGGGTGGTGGTCTTGTCAGTAAGCATTAAACGTAAAAGTCTCCCACAAGGTTTGGCGGTTCTAGAACTTAACAAACAATGTTTTCACTGAACCAAAAAATACGTTTTACACATTTATGGGTTTTGTTTTTGTTCTTTAAACCATATGTAAACTGTTAATGAATATTTACTTGGGTGATTTTGTGGAATTCTCCCAGCTTTTCTGAGGTTTGTCGTCAGCAGATCAGCAGACAACAAAAAGGCCAAAACACTATTTCAGACAATTATCATGGATACTTTACCGAGTTTAAGCAGAGATATTATTTGAAATGTCAGAGGTTTCACACAAACACAAGCCAAAGTGGAAAAAGGAGCTGTTTCCTGCTTTGAGCAAGTTTTGAATGTGATCTGACAAGGCCATGAGTTGGGTCAGAATGCAACAATAAACACCCCCAGAAGTAAACAAAATGTTTCTACCACAGTATTTTTGAAAAATAAGCTTACATGCAGTCAGGGACTGAAATCTAATTCCTTTGGCCTCTATGTCAAATTCTTGGATTTGTAATGTTGCAGCATCTACAACATTTCAATCAGGAGAGACCGATGACGAGGTGAGATACATTTATTGATTATGTTACAATCAGAATGTGCTTTGGCGGATAGACCCCGACGTGCAGTCATCTGCCAGGAGGGAGGAGGCTATTCATACGACAAGCAATTCCCCCCTGGGGGTCTGGACCTGGTGGTGGCGTAAAGGCTGCAGTGGAGCATGGGGTGGAGGGGGGCTGCGAGTTCGATCTGAAAGGAAGTCGGCAGCAAAGAGAGAATACTTAAATTCCCCATTTGAATGAGATAGGCTGTAAGAGCCGAACGCTGATTGGAAAAGGGGAGGACTTAAGTAAAAGAGGAGGGAAGGAGAGAGTGCAGAAAGGGATGAAAGGAGTGAGAGAGGGAGAAGGTGACAACACTGTGAGGGTGAGTGTAGGATCATTGCTAGTCTTCCTGTCTGAACTTTCGCTTTAGCTCCATTTCTCAGCTGATTTCACAATTCTGGTTTGAGCACTTTACCAAGAACCAATTTCTTTACTCAGCTACACAATAATGATTGTACGCCACATCTGTGTATCAAGTTGTGCTTCCGTACACCTCATTCACTAAATATACTATTTCATTTCTAACCCTTTCTGACACTGAAAGTCAGCTGTTATAACAAAGATTTTCATCAGAGGCTGTAATGACAGAATGTTTGTGGCAAGTGGAATGTACTGCAGTACTCTGATGGAATACACAAAGTAGCAGTGTGCTGTTTTACATGAGGAACAGAATAAGTGTTGAGTTGAAACATCCAACAGTTGCCACTGCTGCTGGTAACTTGCTTTCATTGCAAAGGATGTGATGCAAGAGGAAAGCAATGGATTCACACAGGCTATTGATTTCCAACTCAAACATGTTAGGTTCTCACAGCTGGATGTAGGCATCAATATTGAAAGAAGACTGTGGGAGTACTGGTGTTCAAAGGAGTCAGTGAAAGACAGACCCTACACCTCTGGTGTATTTCAGGTGGTCTTACCTTTGCTGTCATATTCATGTAGATATCTCCCTTCTTCATGACAAATTGTCTCTAATTATGTAGTTGCTCCATGGACATTAAACGGACCAATGAGGGGGATTTTACTGAAAATTAAAGAAGCACATTTGTTGTACGTGCGGGTTTTTTCTCATGTGTTTGTTGGGCTGTTATTATTGGATATTTTAGGTGATGTGATTGAATATAGATTCATATGAAATGAATGGTTTGGTCTGCTGAGATAAAGCATTTGACCTATCTGATGTTGTGTGGTGTCTTATTGATCCACTTGAGAGTCAAGGAGTCTCTAGTCCCATTATTGGATTAAAACCGGCATCAGCTCTACATCACTGATGGACAAAACCATCAATATTGATAGAACAAATGTAAAAAAGTTAGTTCCTGAAAACCACAAACAAACACAGTTTCCTAGTGAGGGAATAAGGTTATTTCATTAGTCCCAAAACTCATATGAATAAAAAAAAACAGAACTATCCTGGGGGAAGAGCATTTTTGCTCTCTGTGCACAAATATAATCAGAGAAATTGAGGGTCTCATCAGATTGAAGTTTACTTCTTCCTATTTGCTTGATGCAACACTTACTTCTGCTTTGTTGTACTGAACTACCATCCCCATAACAACCACAGATGTTCATCACATTTAGAAGTGGATTTACAGAGATCAAACTCTGCCACTAATCAAAATGACAAATGCAAGGATACTGTGGCCCACAGACTTGAGCTTTGTCCCTGACACTGCATTAATTCTGACATCATATCTCTACAGTTTGAATTGACCAAGATGCAACGATAAAGCCTTGAACATTGCAGGACAATGCAGTTATACATTTATGGGAATATCCCTTCCTGAGAACAAAATTTAGAAAGAATACTTGAAGGAATTATTCAGAATTATTTATTCAGTTTTGTCCCTCATGATATAAACCCATTTTCCAGCTCTGTTATTTACCGTGAAAAAAGTTAAGTTTTGGGGCGGACAAAGCTGTGGTTGTTACATGGAGCCCCAAGTGTTCTGCTGTTTGAAATTACAGTGAAGGAAGACACTTTGTTTGTATGAAATTATTTTAAAAAGAAGATGTTATCAGATCAAGCAATTGATTTCCAACCTATTTAGACCTTAATTAACTTTTAGGAGACAAACACACCTTTAACAATGTAACACTCATTGCTTCAAAATGTTATGCGGATTTTAATATCTTATTCTTTTGTTGTTTTTGTTTTATTTTTCCTTGTGTGTTTCTCTGTGTTGGCCATGCATTGGACTGGAGACCTGACCATGCTAGCCTCTCACCTGCTAATAACTGGAATAGGCTCCAGCTTCCCTGAATTGGACCAGGTAATATAGCAAATTATAAATTGATGTTTTTTCCTTTCCCTTTGTTCAGTTTCAATGGTCACAAGTATCCCAACATGGCATACTTTATTTTGCCTTTTCTTTTACTTTATGATGATGACTCAATCTTTGAGCTGTTAACACAAAAAACATGAATAACATAACATGTTGTTGTTTCTGCATTTCTGTTTAGCGCGACGTCACACAGCGCCTCTGTGTGTTGATCTCCAGCTCTGTGTTTACTAGCCGGCCCGCATGTGCGTCCATGTGCGAACACGCGCACACGCGCCACCGTCCTTATAAACAGCCGCCACAGGGCGGAGTTACGGCGCAGCGCGCACATTCAAGATGGCAGAGACTCACGGCGGTAGAAGTGGGAAGCATTCGACCAAAGACGAAGAGGAGCCAATATTACTTCCAAGAAACAACGTTATTTTTCAAGGAAAGGGACAAAACGCGGATTAATATTGGTCTGGCATTCTCAAGGTGGAGAGAACGGCGAGACCGAAAAAGACTCCAGTTTGCTCTTTTTCTGGTAAGTGACTCACGGAGCGGATTCCACCTCGTCCACGTCTCTTTTTTCCTCTCTACCACAGACGCTAGCCACTCGCTGCTACCTGCCGCTGCAGAGAGGCTGCTGCTGCTCTAAGAAGTTGCGTCAAAATAAAAATGGCTTGCTTTAAAATTTTTATGTTTTGGATCATAACGATGAATAATAAGAATAAGCTGCGGTTCTTAGCTGAGCTCATGTTGTATTGCACAAGCACACCCCATCTTGAACTAGTCATATTTGCATTAGTTTTAGA
>JAVQJG010094874.1:0-10428 GCA_036024015.1 Craterocephalus amniculus | reverse complement strand
ACAGATAATATAAATATTAAAATAAAATAAAATAAAATAAAATTAAATTAAATTAAATTAAATTAAATTAAATTAAAGTATATTAAAAAAAATAAAACAAAAACCAAAATTTTATAAATTGTTAATATAATCATTATTATTATTGTTGTTTTTGTCGTTGTTGTTGTTGATAATAATAATAATAATAAATTGTTATAACATGTTATTTTTTACTGGACTTGTTCAGCAGTCTCACAGCCTGGGGAAAGAAACTTTACTATTTAGGTTTGCCAGATTGTCTAAAAATAAAGAAAACTTTATCTGACTCATGTGGAACAGACGCAAATGAGCTGATGTGCAAGCCTCCCATCCCTCAGGCACAGTGCTCATCCATGTCACCCTGCGCAACATCACTATGTGGAGGCATATGTGTCTGGTCAAGTGTAGGTGAAAGTCAGTGTGGTGTGTAGTTTCTTGTGAAAACGAGGCCAGAACACAATATAATGTGATGTGTTTTATGACAGCAGCCATCTGCAGGGAAAAGCTCATTTAAATAGCACTAAACAAGTTTGTTTTTGCTTCATAAATCTTCAATACAAGTGAAGCATATGATTAAATGCGTGTAGCATTAGTTTTGATTGAGAAAAAATATCACAGACTGTGAGATGAGGATTCTAGTTGAACTTACATAAGCCCAGTCGCATTATTTAATGGCTACACCTCATCGTAGGGATGAGTGGAACTACACCACGGGCCTTGCTTTGAAGCAAATATTTATCTCAGATAATGCGTTTTTAACTAAATCTTCCTCATTATGGTTTCTTTAGTAAATATTACAAAACATAAAGATTCAGTAACAGTAAACAGATCATCTGTCCAAGCTGGGTTTGACTCCATCTGCTCTAGTTTTGCATCCACACTATCTGAAACCAACCAGGGCGGGACATTAACATTTCTCTAGAGCTTTTCCCTCTCTATCAACATTTCCTCAAAAAAAAAATACACAAAAACAAAGTTTTATTTTCATTTAATTAAAATTTTCTGAAGAGTGGGAATTAATTTCTGCTACAACAGTTTTAAAAAAATCTTGAAAATTAATATGTCAGCATTTAGAAAAAGAAATGCTGAAAACCAAATTATTTAATGTGACTTTTGCTCTGATTGTTATGATTTTAAATGGTTTAAATTCATAATGTGTGAGGTCCCACACTTTCCCATTGGATCAAAGGGAAAATGTGTCCAAACCTTTTACTGCTATTGTATTTATGTACATGTATGTGTATAAAATACCTCAGAGAGCAAATGTTTGGCTCCAATTTGAGGTTTTTCTTATTGTCAAGTAGGTCTGGAGGTACTGTGCTGGCTCAAGTGTAGCGGCCTGATCTCAGCCCAGATTTCAGGTAGAAACCTAAAGCAAAATATCCTCTTATTAAGGAAACCATAGAGTGTGCAGTTATATAAATAAATGTGTCGTTAATGAATCTGTTGTGTCTTTTTCTTTGGTGTCTTGGTTCTGTGAAAGATAAAAATTCCTTGAACAAAGTCGAGATGTGATAGTGATGACTGATGGATGGAGGTTGTAAGGTCCAGGCGCAGAACATGGCGGTAAAAACAGCTTTGATTCTGCTCCTGTAGCAATGTTTTATATATGTATGCATCTATTTTATACCTTAACTTTTGACTTTATTTATTCATTCATTTATTTCTCTGTTGGAACCTTGATCACTTTAAACTTTTGTTTTCTCAGCTCAATGACGTCCTTGCATGTTTCGTGTGACCTGTGTGTCAAACTGGATCTTTTATCTCACTGACAGTATTAATGAAAGGCAATGCTCACTGCAGCATGAGCTACTGTAAAATAAGGGTCATTTCTGGTGAGCAAACAACCCGGAGTCTTGTCCTTTCTAAAAGGAAATAGTATGGATTGGTACTCCTGGCTACAAATTGTATAATATGTTTGTTTTGGGAGTTGGGGCATTGAGGTATGTGGTGTCCTCTGACTTTGCCTAATTTAAAATACAAATATTATTATCATGGCTCTGCGTTGCATGTATTATATAAAGCGCATGCAGGTTGCAGGCAGACACACAGGTGCACCTTTACTGCACACAAAGCCACATCAGCTTGTTTTTTAAAAATCTAATGCTATTTTTGTTCAGCCTAAAAATACAAACAACATTTGGTCCAGGTCGTCATGCTGCGTGGGGGGAATGATGGCACTGCTGACCATTAGTTTAATTTCTAATTCAACTAGAAAACCTACAATACTCTGAAGAGCAAGGTTTATATTTAGCATCAATCAGAGGCAACCACTGTGAAAACCTTGGTTGGATCTCCAACATAACAGACTATTCAAAATGCTGTGAAAAGTGGAGACTGGAGGGGGGCTGTGTGGTATTTGCGTGTCCTCACCTCTGTTAGTGCTGTTCTCTGTGGTTATGTAACCACATGAACAAATGTCTCTTTATCTAAGGTGAGATGAGCGGCCTTCCAACCTCTCCTCACTCTGAGCGTGTTTTCTACACAAAAACAAATCAAGTGACAGGTGACAGCAGGTCCATGTGACTGAAACTTCCAGTGGTGGTTTTATTAGAATGAGTCAGACTCAAAATATGGCCCAAGTTCTGATTCTCATCAGCCTTCACCACAGATATAAACTCTCACTTTCACATCCCTGCAGGGCTGGAAGTCAAATAAATCTGTTCATGCTTTCCATACAAAGGTTATCAAAAAAAAATTCTTTATAAACTCGTGCACACACGCGCACCAGCCTGTCCAAGTATCACAACTGAATCAACAGTGACCTCTGCTGGTGAGAACTGGTACAACGCAAACAATACTTCCATAAAAGCCTCAGATTAGTCTCACGTGTATTTTCAGCTGGTTTGTCAGTGTTTGCTCTTTATTCTCTGATTTAATTTGACTAATTTATTTATTTTTGTTTTCCATTTTATTGGTGCTTAGTACATCTTTTTACTCTTCTCTTCAAAAAGTGCATTTTTCTAATTTCTACTCAAAAAATCTCATCATGCTTAATATAAGATACAATCTGCTAAACAGCAACATTTCAGTGAGATACAGGAACTTGTTTTAAGACAGTAGGGGGGAAATGCAACTTTTGAGCAGCACAAACTTATAATGAGACACAAAACTTCACAATACTAGGATAATATAGCGAAAAACTAGTTTTCCTAGCTTATTTCAAGATCTTGTGAGGCTTGAATACATCGTCTTATTCCAAGAAATCTTACAAAGAGAATTTGCTTTTTTTCTTTTCTTTTCTTATCTTATCTTATCTTTTCTTATCTTGTTCCAGATGTTGTAAATTAAGCTTTAAGTTAGCTTTATTCACTAATCAGACAACTTTCCATATTCATTTTTTACTCATTTTTGTGTTTTTCAACTTGTGTACTGTCTATTAAGCTTATTTGATCTATATTTATGTCTGTTAAGTCTTATGTCTATTTATTTGGCTCTGCCCAGACTGGCCTGCTGTATATTTTCTGCTGTTGTAGCATTGAAATTTCCCCTCTGTGGGATGAATAAAGGTTTTCTTATTCTTACTTGCTCTCTAAGAAATTCAGTTTGGTGTATGTTCAGAAAAGAAATGTTATTGTGAGCATTTAGAAAACTGTAAAAGTCAATGTACAAAGTTTCCACATTGCTGCAGGACCGCAGCCCTTGAGGACCTGAGGTGAGACAACTGGCCACATTACATTTGTTAAATTATGCCTTGTGACGTGAATACTGATCCAGCATTAAAAAACAAATCAAGACGAAACCATTTTCAAACTACGAACATCAGTTTTTTTCATTAAGATGTAGGAATATTTTCCCTCGCTCCCACAATGTGACAGACAGGGGATGCCATTTCTTTTACCTCAGACAAAGCAAGCGCATGAATGTGTTTATTCATTACACACATTATTCAAAACACATTGAATGCTTCTCAAGAGACTTTAAGCAGGTCAAATGAGACTACAGGAGGAGAATCAGTGTCTCATGAACATCCAGAACAACCTTAGACCTGCTGAAGGAGATGCCATGCTGGCGAAGGAGCATAACCTCTTCTTTGCCCGCTGTGAGGTGGAAATGGGCCATAATATCAACCCACACGGTCCACAAAAACAGGCCGACATTACCTCAGAAAAGCCTGGAAGATTATCAAGGACACTTCCTTCACTGGTTCTGTTTGAACTGTTTCCATCTGGCAGAAAATACAAGTCAACCAAACATGGACAAACCGATTCAGAGACCGCTTCCAACAGCAAAAAACACATGAAATGACAACCAGATATAACAAACTGTACATGCTTTTAGTGCAGTTTGGCTAATGGATGGATATAAATACACAATTTTTAATGCTTTAATTCTTTTATATTTACTTCATACTGTAACTATGGAAATTCCCCAAATTCTGTAAAATTTCAAGCAAGTTTTTTCCCACATAGATTTTAAATAAAATGCATTTTTGAATTTGATGTTGTTAGTTTGATATTGAATAATTTTATATTACTATAAAATAACCTATAAAATTTATTATTGATCTCATTCATGCTTGACTTCACAGCCCCCCTCAGAGGGCAGGGGGGGGGTTGAGGATGTGCAGCTCCTGATCCTGCAGGAGCGCCCCCTGGAGGATTGGAGGACCTCCCGTTTGCAGCGGCGTTCAAAAAATTGTTAACTTTGAAAAGAAAAACCTGCCTTTTGAGTTTAAATGCTATTTAATTTCCAGTCTTGCAGAAAGCATGCTCGCAGATAAGGCAGCACGTGGCCTGTGGTGTGCAAAGCGTCTCGTGAGAGCGTCTCGGAGTTGTGACGTGTGTCTACGGCTTGTCTGGTGACGTGTCTCTCCGGCTCTCTCTTTCCTCACGGAGCGGCTGATGGAGCCACACTGACTCCACTGCTCACTTAAACTGGTACCAGCTAAGCGGCAGGAGTCAGCCTACGGACACCATGGGGAGTACGTGGCCTTCTTTTCTTCTAAACGCACATCGGGGTGATAAAAAATACCTGCTGAGTTTTTATATTTGCAACCATATTGGACGTTCAACGCTCGGAGCGAAGCTACTTAGCTAACCCTGGGCAGGTTAGGTGGTATGTTGAGCTAGCTCATAACGGGAACAAGTCTAAACCTAAGATTTGTTATGCGTTTAATAATTAGTGTTTGATTAATCTGAATTATAATTTAGGTGATATTTGTCAAGTTTAAATGGTTCTCATTAATATACTGGTTGAAACGTGTGTATAAATGATTTACTATTACATGCTAAATAGCATCTCGCTAATGTTAAATACGAATAACGTGTGATATTCAAATCATGGATATTTTGATTTATTCCCATTTTCCAAACATCTGGCTGAAATGTTAATGCACTCACTGTTGTGTGAACTTAAACGTGTGAAACCACACGTCAAAGTCAGGCTCAGTGACTGATACAGCTGATCAACACAGAGCCATTGCAGCCGAAAACTGTTAAAAACACAGCACATATCAGCGGCTTTCAGCCTTTCTCACATTCATGTTTTCTGGATTTAGTTTGGTTTTCTGGTGACAAGTTAACCAGAACGTCATATTTAGCTGTGCTTGCAGCTGGTTAGTGATGACGTAGCATCTGCATTTACTCTATGGGTTTGCAGGTACTACTCGGAAAATTTTAATATACTGGAAAAAGTGCATGCATTTTTGCAACTTAACTTCAAAGATTAAATGTAAACATAAAGAAAAATAGTGTGCAATTAAATATATTTCAGCTTTAATTTGTTTAGATTTTGCTGATTAGGATTTGCAGCTTCAGAGAACCTCGAATTAAAAATCAATCAGTGAAAAATTGATTTTTATACAAAAATGACAGGTTTCACCCTTTCTGTTGATTTGTCTTAATAAAACAACTTTTCCAGCATATTCTAATTTTACCATTAGTACTGATAAGGAAAAACTCGTGTATCTGAAGCAGATGAGGAGAGCTATAGGCATTAAGTTTGGCTTGAATGCTGTATTCTTTTGCTTTTTAACATGCTTATGTTTGTTTTTAATGCAGTTAAATTTCTGGAAGTCATCAAGCCTTTCTGTGCAGTCCTGCCAGAGATTCAGAAACCAGAAAGAAAGGTAAGGATCTGCCTTTTTTGTTTTATTTTTTTTCTGTGACCATACATACATATATGTGACTCTTTTATGTCTAACCCTGCAGATTCAATTTAGAGAAAAAGTACTATGGACTGCCATCACTCTATTCATCTTTCTGGTGTGCTGCCAGGTTGGTATCCGTTGTAGACTGACAACAAGCCTGCTCATGTTACTTTTTGCAACTCTGTTGAACATCTCCTGTTCCTATTGCTTTAGATTCCTCTGTTTGGCATCATGTCATCAGATTCAGCAGATCCCTTCTACTGGATGAGAGTAATCTTGGCTTCTAATAGAGGTACATATATATCGAAAAATTGTTGCTGTGTAGCTCAGCCATGGAAGCAAACTAATGCTGGAATTCTTATCAAAAGCAGCTTTATCTCATTATCATTATGCCAAAGGTCAGCATTTGTTGGCCTTTTGAGTTTCTTACTGTTGTTGCTCTCTGCTTTGTTCTCCAGGTACTTTGATGGAGCTTGGTATCTCGCCCATCGTCACCTCAGGCCTCATCATGCAGCTGCTGGCTGGTGCCAAAATCATTGAAGTGGGAGACACTCCAAAGGACAGGGCCCTCTTCAACGGAGCTCAGAAATGTAGGTCTAACTTAGCTATTTCTGGAGCCCGTCACATTACTTTAGAAACCTTGAAGATGTTTTGCTTTGATACTTTGAAGCTGTCACGTTGTGTTCGCCTGTGTAGCGGCAAGATTTTGAAGTGTTTTGGTTTTTTGCAGTGTTTGGAATGATCATCACCATTGGACAGGCCATTGTTTATGTAATGACGGGCATGTATGGAGATCCTTCAGAGATGGGTGCTGGAATATGCTTGCTCATCATCATCCAGGTAGATGCGATTATTCCTGCTGAACTGCATCATGAACTACTATCAGTGCAGCATTAATCAGTGCCGTTACATAGGGATGCAAATGATTAACTAATTCAATAATTGATAGTTGTTTCATCCAATCAATCGATGATTGATTAATTAATAAGTGGCAAGTTTTCTGAGAAACTGACTTTCCCTCTGAATCAATAGGTTCCTTTTTACAAAAATGCTAATCATTTTCCTTGATAAAAGATTTATTCTGAACAGGAGGAACAACACATTCACACATGGAACAATGCAAACAAAGATATAATATTATTATTATTATTTTTATTGATAGTTATAATAATAAATGTTATTGTTATTATTTTATTATTGTTATAGATCTCATTTAATATAATAAATTAAATTAAGTCTATGGTCAGAGCCCAGCTTCTCATGTTCCTGCATGTGCATCAAGTACTTCTCACCCTCATGTGGGCTAGCGGTGAATTATAGGCTCAAAACTATTAACTGCATTTAATTAATTAATTATTATTATATTTTTAACTTGTCCTGTCTGGCTTCGTAGCAGACAGAATGATCGTGTCTGGTTGCTTTGTTGTATTGAACAGATTTTGCTTTTCCAAGAGGAGCTTGATAAATATAAGGCCCTTCTTGATATTTTGGATTTATTTATTTATTTTTAATGTGATTAATTTATTTTAATGAAGTAATTTCTTATGAACGATTAATTGATAATCGATTAATTGTTTGTATCCCTATTGTTACACCATTGGAGTGTGTATTTGTCAGTCAGATTTCTGTTGAAAAGGGGAAATCATGCAGGATTTCTTTATTTCAGTGAGTAGATGTAAATGTGAGGCTTCCATGTTTTAGATGAGCATCACCATAAAAAGGACTCTGTCTCATTAAAAACCTCCTCCCTGTGTTTTCAGCTTTTTGTTGCAGGCTTGATAGTCCTGCTGCTGGATGAGCTTCTACAGAAGGGCTATGGTCTTGGATCTGGTATTTCTCTCTTCATTGCCACCAACATCTGTGAAACCATCGTCTGGAAGGCTTTCAGCCCCACCACTGTCAACACCGGCAGAGGTATCGGCCCGGGAAAACACTGTAAAATGAGACACTTCCCATTTCTATTACAGCAGCAAACCTCGTAAATCCTTTTGCTTTGTCCAGGTACGGAGTTCGAGGGAGCCATCATTGCTCTCTTCCATCTGCTGGCTACCCGCACGGACAAGGTGCGCGCTCTGAGAGAAGCCTTCTACAGGCAAAACCTTCCCAACCTCATGAACCTCATCGCCACCGTCTTTGTGTTCGCAGTGGTCATATACTTCCAGGTAGACTGAGCACTACTTTGTTTTACCTGCTCTTATTGTGCCAGAGGAGTTTCGTTTACAAGTTATTCACTCAATTTCTGCTACATTTTCAGGGTTTCAGAGTAGATCTGCCCATCAAATCAGCTCGCTACCGTGGTCAATACAACACCTACCCCATCAAACTGTTCTACACCTCCAACATCCCAATCATCCTGCAGTCGGCCTTGGTCTCCAATCTTTACGTCATTTCTCAGATGCTGTCAACACGATTCAGTGGAAACTTCCTGGTCAATCTTCTGGGCACGTGGTCGGTATGTATGCTCTCAGCTGTGTTAGAGCCTGACCAATATGGAATATATGGGGCCGATACAGATATTGGGGGGGCTTAGAAAAGCTGATATCCAGTATATATCTGTCTGTAAATTAAAATTAGGGATGTAACAATTCTCTCAAGCCACTATTTGATTCGATTCACGATTCTGATTGTGTTTTTTTTTTGATTCTCTCACCAAAAAGAATTTAACCTATTTCAAGAATATATTTTTTTAGATGTCAACATCTGCTTTTTTTAAATCCTCAAACTAACTTTCTGTCGTCTCACTAACAGAACTTAACATAAAATTTAAGAGGACAATTTTTCTACATTCAGGTTGCGTCCTTTAAGTCATATTCAGGTTGTTAAAATAGATTTTTATATTTTCAGTTTTATATGTGTGTATATGTATGTAAAGGCTGCATTAAAGCAGAATTTCGCTTTTTTTTAACCAGGGGTCTGTTTTCATCTTTCCTTTCATACATGTGAGTGATGGAGAAATGACCATTTAAGATCTTTTCTTTTTTTTTGTTCATTTTTCTTTCTTTTTTTTTTTTTTTTTTTAAACGTGTTTTTTTTTTTTTTTTACACTGAAGTGCTCTGATAGTCTCAAACAAGTGTCAGACAACGTATTAGAGAGGAGAAATGAACGAAAGTACTGTATCTGTATTACCTGGCGATTCCTGTTTTGGTGTCAGAGTTATTGCGCGATTTCAAGCGATTTGGACACAGACACCAAACGATAGCGATTGCCTGGCAATACAGATACTTTGGTTTATTTCTCCTCTCTAGTATGTTGTTGGACACTCGTTGAGACTATCAGAGCACTTCAGTGTGGAAAAAAAGCACGTTTTTAGGGCGAACTTACACATGAGTGGTTGTCCGATACTTATAATTAGCTGTGCTGCTAGCTGCCTGCCGGCTAAATACTGGAGCGATCTTGAACGCTCATTTCTCCATCACTCACATGTATGAGAGGAAAGATGAAAACAGACCCCAGGTTAAAAAAAAAAAAAAGCGAAGTTCTCCTTTTAAAGCTAATGAAAAGTAGCCACTAAAATAATTTGCCTTATTTTTAGATTTAGACTGCCACGGTATGGAAGGTATTTTCCCATAAATGGGCCACCCTCTTGATGTGGCTACGTTTCTCACCTATACGATCTGTGTTTTCCAGGACACTTCGAGTGGAGGACCGGCGCGCGCCTACCCAGTGGGCGGTCTCTGCTACTACCTTTCCCCTCCGGAGTCGTTTACTTCTGTTCTGGATGACCCAGTTCACGCCGTCATCTACATCGTCTTCATGCTGGGCTCCTGCGCCTTCTTCTCCAAGACCTGGATTGAGGTGTCGGGATCCTCTGCCAAAGATGTGAGTGTGTTTGTGCAGCTGCCAACGGTGAGATCTTCATTGCAGATCTTCGTTTGCTGAACCCATGTTGGATGTTTCAGGTGGCGAAGCAGCTGAAGGAGCAGCAGATGGTCATGAGAGGACACAGAGAGACGTCCATGGTGCATGAACTGAACAGGTACCGTTTAACCGATGAAGTCTCACCTGTCGGTCCACTGGAAGCTCCCATAGGGCCACTACTAAACCCAGAAATAATGAGTACTATGAATTTTTATGACTGAAATATCATCTATAGCATAATTGGTATACTATAGGGCTGTCCCGATACCACTTTTTCACTACCGATACCGATACAGAGGGTTGAGTATCTGCCGATACCCGATATTGATACTTACATTTTGTTAAGAGCAAAATATTGTGTCAAACCTCACCTCAAAACCTTAAGGTGTAACTGATAAAGTCCAGAACAGAAGGTGTTAGAAAAATCGAGTCATTAATTATTAGCCAATTAGTTAATTTA
>JAVQJG010094856.1:0-15833 GCA_036024015.1 Craterocephalus amniculus | reverse complement strand
GCAGCTTCATTAAATTATACCAAAAAAGAGATTTAAGTGGCAATAAAAAGTCATTAAATGTGATATATTGTACATATAATTAAACAGGACACTATCAAGAAACCCATTATCATACAGTATTAAAATATTTCAGAGAAGAACCAATGTTCCGTGGTAGAGATACATAAGGCTGAAACATGACTCTGAAAAGGATCAGAAGTTGACAGGTCAAGAAAACCCTGGCCTGGCCTATGGTTTAATGGACAACAAATGAAATGGTTCTTGATGGAGCAGATGCCCTGCAGGTTTTAGATGTTTCCAGCTTCAACACACCCGTTTCAGATAAAATGGAATCGCCTTAGAGCGACACATTCATAAGAACAAGTTCCGTGAGACAGGGACACATGTAAAACTGTAACATGCCCTATGTGGCAATATATATACATATATATGAATCTTCTTGGAGACGAGAAAAGCTCTGATGTCACTTTATTAACACGCTTAACTGGTACACCTTCACCGTCCGTCCCCCATACATGTCCTACCTCAAACCCACAGACCTTAGTTCCTACTACATTCACTCCTGTTACAAAAACCTGCAGGACAGTGGTCTTCGAGGACTGGAACTTGACATTCATGAGCAAAAGATGGACTTAAAATCAACCAGCAAACCAACTGCCACCTTCTGGACAGTACTATTCTGCCAAAGAGCATGATAGGAGGAATTTAACAGCTTTAAAGAAAGACATGAGCTTTATGCAGGGAAGTGCTGTGTTGTATACAACGCCTTAACAATCGCAATTATTACATCAATACTTCCCTCAACTAAACTAAATCATATTGAGAACCTGGAGGCTTAAATCAACATGTAAGATATAAATAAAAGGAAGAGAATACACCTCTTTCTCAGCAGTGGTTGCAGCTTCAGCAGCAGCTGATCAGAGACGGATCACTAAACTGATGGACCAACTGATTGATTCAAGGTATTAAAACAAAGGGTCACTAAACTAATCACACGTACTGGTTTGCATCATTCTTTTTCTTAACTCAAAAATTGTGAATGAAACATATTTTCGGAACATATTGTAATATATTTCCCAAACTGTCCACCCTCCTGTGTTCCTGGTGAAAATCAGAACTGACTTTTTCTTTCAGTACTTTGAGGTGTAGTAACAGTTTGGATTGGATTTGTTCAACAACAAAAATGAATCCAGATTTCACTTTTTTTTTGTAATTGCACATGAAGTGTGTGAAATTCACTCAGCGGCCGTTGTCAGAGACTATACACAGCGTGTCTGAAACTGAGAAAACAAGTGAAGGAATACGGTTTGTTTTCTTTTGTTTTCTTCAGGAGTTGCAGATGTTGTTACAGTTCCTTCTCTGTGTTGACTCAGAGGCAGGGCTTCTCAAACATTTCAACAGCTGGTAGGAAAATAAATCTCACCAAGAGGTTAATTTTTGCATCTGTTCTGTAACTTTAAATCCGAGGCTGTGTGTTACAGAAGAATGAAATGAGACAACTGAAAGAATGATGACCAGCTCTCATTTATCTTACGAGGTCTCTAGAGAAAAAGAAAAGTCTGGAAATTGATCAAATGCGACCCATTCTTGCTTCATAGTTTAGGTATTTAGTTAGATGTTTAACTCTACAGTCAAAACTGTGGGAAGTTCCACAAATTTTATTTAACCATCTCAGAAGTTGAGCATGAACATTCAGTGGTTCTGTGTACTTTTTGTAATTCTTTGCATTACAGTGGAACCATTACTAAAGACAACTGTCAACCTGCAGCTGTGGTGAGCAGATTTGGTGGTCAAGTTAGACTTGTTTAGTTTCAAAATAGATGTTTTTTTTTTAATTTTTCCTTGTTTGGTTGTTCTGATTTTTTTTTCCGTCCTCTCATTTGTTCCTATCCTATTCTATTCTACTCTATTTCTAATTTGCCCATCTTTACTGAGTTTTCTCACATTGAGGATACTGCCCCAAGAGTCCGCCTGCTAGTTTAGAGGCAGGATTGATCAGCTATTATTGATGAGAAAGATTGATTAGGTAGCATATTGATCACAGTATTGGTGATTTAGACATCATGAATAAATGGCAGGGAGGTATTGAGCCTTTTGCTGTAAGGACAAAACCTCTGTGGATAGGAAGAAGGGGAGTGGGGAGAGGAGTGAAAAGACAAGGGAAACGAGAAAAGTGGGAATGCTGGGGGAAGTGGGAAAAGTGAAGGGTGGAGAATGAGGTGGAGAGAAGCAAATGACAAGATGCTAAATTGGTGATGAGAAGACTGATTGGAAAAGTGGAGAAAAGATGTGGAAACAAAGTTTAAAAAAGTACTTATCCTGTCAACTAGTGTAGTTATTTCTCATTTTATTAGAAATTCTGGTTCGACGTTACATACTTTCCACCACGAGCTGAGCTCGATGTTCTGATGAGATTTCCTGACTTTACTTGCAGAGATTTGGGATAAAGCCTTGTTTATCTTGAATAGGAAGCAATCATTGCACTTACTGTAATTTGTATTACCTGCTTTATAATCTGCTCTTCTCTCTCTGGACAGGTGAAGTCAGAGAGGAGAGGGAAACGAAACGCAGAATTGCTGCTGAAATGAAATGAGTGCACACGTTCCTTGTTGCTGCCTCTTTCAGTAGTACGACATAGCAATATGACACTGGGCAACATAATAATTCTTCAAACCAGTAAAGGAATTAGAAAGAGAAAGGATATGGCAGATGTAGGAATATAAGAGGGATGATGTGTGAAGAAAGGGAGTAAGTGTACTTACAAGTTTTTAACATTGGTGATTCCTCTGAAAGCTTTCCTTGGAACCGCCTGAATCTGGTTCTCACTCAGGTCTCTGGAGAGGCAGACAGACAGACGGAGATGAAGAAAAAAAAAGGCAGAAAACATTAGTCGGGGTATTCGGAGCACTTAGAGATATATGGAGTCAAATGATAAACAAAACCGCAAACATTTGATCAGTGTCACACACACACGCATGCACACAGCCGCACGAACACATACAGCCAATTACAGAACAAAGGCACAGAAGGAGAAAGAGATGAAGAGAGGGAGGGAAGAAAGAGAGAGGATGATATGACATTTATGATCAGTGGAACAATTTGGTCCAAAGAGCTTCAAAGACAAAAGGAACTATCAGAAATACTGCTGGCATGAGGCCATCTGCTGCCTTGAAGTATGTGTGTGTGTGTGTGATTAATGGAGAGGCAGTGGCAGGGAATGAATGGGGAAAGGGAGAATCAGAAAGGGTGTGTGCTTCTCATGTTTTTAATTGTTTTTGTTTTTCGCTTACACTAGAGTCCTACAAAAGGGCAGCTTTTCTTTTCTGAGAGACCAAAGAAACATTTTAGCACCAATCACAAACATCACATTGATGACTTTTTACCTCTTAACACACACACAAACACAGAACCAGTCACCACACACATCACCATAACAAACTCTCTTTTTTCTCTCTTTCTCTATTGAAAACCTATATGAGCCAAATGATCTTTGACATGACACAATGGTTTAGCTTTAACTCGATTAGTGTTGTTGTTTGGAAAGAGGCCTGGCAGAAAATCGGGGCTCAGAGAGAATAATGTAATTAGAGAGAGGGACAGAAAGGTATGAAAATATCAGACAAGCTAATCGCCCTATATTCCTGCCAGTCAGGCCTAAGCTAAACACTCCCTGCACAAAGTCAATCAGCAGCAGCACGGTAATACATGACTATGCATGTTAAACAGCCAGCGTACACTTAGATAATCAAAGGAGAGAAGCACAAAGGACCAGCAGACCTCGGCCTGGACATTTCCATTTGACCTTGCTGCACATGGAAATATGCATACTTAGACAGACAGTATGGAATATGGAAATAACCAACCATATCTATGACATTTAATTCACACAAAACTTTTGTTCGGATTTGTACTGTTAAGGTAAATTATCACAAACACAGTAACCCAAATCTTCACACACAGATCTTTAAAAAGAAAGAAAGAGGGAAGAGTTACACCCTTGAATACAGACTATACCATATTGGTTTAATCCATTTTCACAAATACAAGGGGAAAATTGACTTTGCATTATTCTGGAAATGATTCACTTTTAGCTCTGAGAAAGTTAATTGGTGAGGCAAACTCAGAAAACAGTTTCATCACATTAACAATCTTTCATCGGTTTGGACTTTTCCCTTTTCCGCCTTGCTCTTCCTGCTTCATTCTTTTTGTTTGACAGGAGATGAATTCTGTATTTTTTGTTTTGTCACTTCAGGCCCTGATGGGAAAAGTATGTACCAGACATCACACTCTCTTTAGGGCAAAAAACTACATATGTTTTTGTGTGTAATTTTGTTCAGTACTTACAGAAACGAAGGAGGAAAGGAGGAAAACATGTGTTAAATGTTTTGATTCTGACTGATTAAACACAGAAAATAACCCAGATGACACACACATTTTGAGTCTATTCTACTGGCATTTTCTGATCAGTCATGCCCCATTTTTGGGCCAAACATTCACTGATATCTGGGAAAGCTGTTAAATCCCACTCCTTTTATTTTATTTTTCTTTTATGTACCAAGTTATATGCATGATTAATTTCTTTATCTCTATCATTTGCATCTCTTCCCTGTGGCTCTGCCATTTGTCTACCACTGACAAAGTGGAGAATGATATAAAAAGAGAGCAAGAGAATGAGAACTCGATGAAGGGGGGGACACAATAAATAGTCATATTTCAGAGCTCATAAATTTTTTTATTGTTTTGTTTACCAACCAGTATATTTATTTGTTATTTCTTCTAACAGAGGGGAAAGGATCCAAGTCAAATAAAAGCCATTATGAGACTGCATGTCTCTCTGTCAGCCTTTATGACTCCAGCTGAGTGACTGACACAAGCTCCAGGGGTCCACAGTTTAGGCGCCCATAATAAAACTCACATGTCAAACAGCTTTGAATTAAGTTTAAATCATACGGGTGTCTTCTGGTTGTCCATTTATGTGATAGACTTTAGAATTACAGAAAAGCGACATCCATAGCTGACACTATTGGTGACATTTTGGGAGGTAGATTCATGCAACTAACATCTTATTGGAAAGTAGAAAAATATTAACATGAACATAAAGATACAGCAGTAATATGTGCAGGGTAAAAATGATGGCTGGAGTGTGTTTGTAGTTCGACATAATTACCAGCACAGCTGCCCTTTTTCCACGGAGATGATGCAGAAATCAGGTTTATAGTTTTGCAGAGTAATTTCCAGACAATCTCTTCATATCTGAGACACAACTGGGCAAAATCAGTTTTAGATTACCATATGATTTGGAGATCTATGGTGCATGTGTGAAAGCTTCAAATGTGACATTCATGTACAGTTGTGCAAAAAATTAAGGCTATCCCCTCATGATGAAAAGGATTTACACAGAGGTTTACAACCTCAAAGAAATGCGGTAACATGGTAAAGAAGAATCGGTTGAAATTTCTCCAATCAGTGTCTCCATGAAATTGGCAAAAAAAATTATTTATTTTGCTCATCAGACCAAAAATTAACTAATCAGATAAATCTCATGTTTTTCTGTTAAAATTATAAAAATTGTCAAAAATGGATGTGTCCCACTTAGTTAATATGGCTCGAGGTCGAATTGCTCCTGTGTGTTTTCCTACACATACTACAAATTTGCCTTTTTATGCAGACTTCTGTGAAAAAGTCCACTTCATTCTCTAAAAAGTGATCAAGCCTTTTCCCAGCCCATTTAACTGGTCAGCTTGCGCTAAAGTTGTGGCTCATGTCAATTGTGCATGCAGATGTAGTTAGAATGACTGTGAATTTCATGCAGAAAACAAGTTTGTAAGTGGTGCGAAAGGTGGTTCTACGAGCAAAGTGGAGGTTGTACTTAGTTTATCATACAATGCTTTTGGGTTTTGGCTTGAATTTTGTCCAGTAAATAATGGCACGTTTTAATATGTCATGTATCATTATTCCTGAGCTTCTATGCACCTCATTTTAAGATCTGCCAAGGATCAGATGATGTTCTATTACATCCTGACACATCAAACCTTACAACTTACAGCTGAAACAGAGTAGGTACTGTTTGGCATGCCTGTTCAACTGCACCTACTCAGTAAAAAGCTGATTAAGAAATAGGCCTTTGGGACATTTAATATTCAAGTAGACGTCTTTGTGTGCCGGTTGGCTTTGCTTTTAAGACTTTATGTACTGGCTCATATTAGAAATACCTCTTTATACTGTCACAATTTATTATTTATGTCAGAGCGCATTCAATATCCACAACTCTTCATGTAAACAGCTGACCTCCTCCCATCTCTACGTGACTCATACCTGCCGACCTTTGAGAAGACTGAAGGCTATCACCAACAGGAGATTGGCCTGTGATCCTTGAAAAGGACACTCAGTGATAGACCAACCCAAAAGCACACAGGCACACACAGGACTCATTTGTATAGTGGGATGGGTTGTACACCACTGCGCTCGCAAACTTCAATTATAAGGCCATTCTTTTCTGTAACCCCCCCACCACCACCACCACTTGCCACTGTGTTTGAGGGAGTGAGCAATTAATCTGTGAGAAATTCTATTAAAGAGACGGATGGCTGTTTGAATTATGCATCAATTCTATTAGGATGAAAAATTCTGTAGATTATAGCGATACTGATTATGAAAACAACTATGAGCCATTTGGGGGATTGAGGGAAGAACTGGATGGACACGATCTTCACAGAAGTTGTAAGTTGTTTTTTTTTTAGCTGGAAAAGGAAACACGAAGACAGCAACGGACTGTTAAGGAACAAGAGGTGGGACAACCAACATTGACTGTGTCTTTCAGACCCTTTTCTACACAGACCACCCCACTAATGGGTTAACATTTGCAGGCATGGCCCCTCTACTCTGGGCATGGAGACGTTCTGTGGCCCCCTAGCAGTCTGCAGAGATAGAAAATGACAGCAAGCTCCTTCTCAGGTTGGGGTAGTGGTGGTCGAGTTAGGATGTGTTTATGTGTGTGTGCTCCCAGCTATCACCTCTTCCATATGAAGTTCCATTATTCATGTGAGAATAATAACACTCGCCAGGTCACCCTTTGCTGCTTCGGATATTACTGTTAACCCTTTAACACACGCGCACACACTGCAAAGACTCTGATGTATATCCTTCAAAAACATACACACGCATCCACATAATGCGCATGGCCCGTCTATGATCTCATTCTTTTGTTCATACATGTAAAGCAAACAAACCTTTTCTCTCGCGGGATCACAGCAGGTATTTTTCAACAGGCGGCAGATAATAGACGGATCCGCCTTCAGGCTCATCCAGATATGAGCCAAGGCCACTCAGCTCTGAACCATTAACCCGCGAACAGAGGAGTGGAAGCAGACCTGTTTGATTTCATGTGGCTTTGTGTCAGATGGCATCACAGGAGGTCTTAGTTAGACAGAGATGACAAGGAGGAGAGCAGAGGTGTGTGTCCATGTGTCAGCTAGAATTTGTAAGCCTCTGTGTGAAAGAAACAGCAGGAAAGTGGGAGTGAATGGGTAGCAAAGTATATGCATCTTTGTGTGTGTGTCTTTTATTAAAAGGGGGAGTGATTGTAGTGGAAGAGAGGGGGAGAGATGACCCTTGGCTTGGCTCCAGGGGGTTAGATGAAGAAAAGGGGGAAGGAACAGGAAGAAAATTGAGGCAGAGGAAGGAAAAGAGAGATATAGGAAGGCAGAGGTTACTCTGTTTCTTTTCTGGAAACCTGAGACCTTTATTGGTTGGTGCATGCCTCTCACTTCTCTACTCCTTGTCTCTTGTCGTCTTCTCTCACTTTTTTTTTAATCAACCCCCTCCTATTGTATCACATTCTTTCTCTGGCTGTCTCTCTCTTTTTATCTCCCTTGAGGGTTGTAACTGCATTTAATATTGTTCCATAAAGAGAGTAATAAATATCGACTGCTGGCTAGCTCACTTTCCCCTTGTTTTCAAGGCACTCTATGTAGGGTACAACCAAAGTCATGCAGCAGGTACATACTTACTGCCTATACTGAGGCTGTGATGCAATACCTGATGCTTACTAACCTCTGGATTTATTTAGGTGACATTCATACCATTTTAACTTGCTGTCAAGTTTTGCTTTTTGGTCACAAAAAATGTTCGGTATGATTTTAATGCATGAGATATTAGTTAAAATTGAGACCTGTAGCCATTTAAATGTTCCATGCTATGGTTTTAACTGTTCCTATTTCCATTAAATGATTTTCTTACTTGTTTGTGACAGTGCAAAACTGAAAACCTGAGCAAATTTGTGCTTTTAGATTTTAACAGCCAACAACTCCATATTAAGGACAGACCTCCTATGCTATTATTTTCATTGGGTAAAATGAGAACCAAATTATTCCTAACCTTCAAATACCTTGGAAAAGATTGATCTAATCTGCATATTGGGAAAGCTGATAGCATAAAACTTTAATCCGTTTTGAACACAACTCCTCCTCCCCCCATTAAAACTGCATCTTGGCTAAGATTGAATGATTCTGGCTCATGCCAACAAACTGGGGGGTATATATTGTCCAACTTGCTGGCAGTACATTGGAAACTGCAAGACTGCATTATGGACTATATAGTGAGAATCTTTAAATATTATTCTGTCATTCATTTCAAACTGTGCCTGTGGTTTCTTCTGGAAAGGGATGGTGGTTTGATAATAGTTTTAAAACGGCAATTTCTTAATCTGTTTGAATCACGAGCCACTACTCTACCTATCAAACACTAAGCACTTAATAAAATGTATTCTAACTAGGGGTGGGACTCAATTAAACAATGCAATCTAATTAATTACAGGGTTTGTAATAAACTAATCTTGATTGTTATGCATGCCCTCTGTCCACTGTGTGGCCCATTATTAATATGTTCCCTTTATCTCCACAGAGATTGGCTGGAGGGACCCCCTGTAGGAGTACAAATGCCAGTCAGTGGGCAGTGTCTGTTGGGGGCCACCGCCAACCACAGCACTAAAAATCACATTTAAATTGCAATACAATAGCTGCCTTAAAAAGCAATATTCTTTGACTTTAAAGGGATTTTAATGGACGACTGAATCAAAAAATAGACGAAGATGCTCAAGTAATGCCTGGAAAAGCCATTCAAAACCAAAGAAGAAGAAATAGAAAAAAAAAATTCTTCCCAAACTAAACTAATCTTATTATTTAAATTAAAAGGGTACTTTAACTATATCTTTAACTGGTATACAGGTCTTCGTCCACATTATCTAATATCAGTCAGTACACCAGAGGAGGAGTCGCCAGTCACTCCAGGGTTCTGAAAATTCGCTAAATATGGCGCCAAAGATGGTAATACTGTATTAGCTGAGATCTGACACGTGCATCTGGGAAATCAATGTACTGGAAATCATTCAGTGACAAATGTTCCACATTGTTTGGATTTCAAACTGCAATGCATTTTTTTTTGTAATTAATTTAGTTGGGAGTGTGGGTTGGGGGGCGTGTGGGGGATGACAGAAACATAAAGGCAAACTCTTAGAAATATTCTTTTTATCTTTTATGTTTTTATTTTTTCCCCCTTTTTCCACTCTCTGTCACACTGTTTTTGCATCAAGCTGTCAAGCTTTCATAATTCCCATGGTTCCTTGGTTTTGTTGTCAGAGTCCAGTTCTTCTCCCTTTAATGGAAGTCCAGCTATCCAGATGTAAATGCCAGACAGATTTAATGCCAGAATGTTATTGATCGTCTTGTATCTCTCTCTGCAAGAAACATAAGTATATTTTCTAAAATGGAGAACTACTAGTGTGCTTTCCCTAAAAGCTTACCATTAAGATAATAGAACAAATGTCATTTTGGGGGGCTTGATAAAAAAAGAAAATGCTACAGAGACAAATAAAACTTCCCCCATCAGAATCATATAACCTTAAAATCTCCCCTCTGTGTTCCAGCATACTATAAAATGGAGGACACAGAATCTTCTTAGTGCCATATTTATCTTTTTTTCCCTTCTCTTTTCAGTCCTTGTAATTCTTCATCAGTCCTTTGACTCTGTGCCCTTGCATCAGAGCCCATCCCTTTATTCAACCCTACCCCCCTCTCTACTCCCTGTGATTTAATTAAGTGGGCGCTGTATGAATAAAAATATTGCCCCCCTCTATTGATCATGGTGGAAGGGAGCTTGACAGCCCGGGCTCGCTGGAATGGGAAGGGACTGCCACTCTTTTAACTTACTTCAATATACGACGAATATACGAAGTCTGCATGTGTGCGAGTAAAGGTGGAGTGTTATCAAAGTGCGTGTGGAAAAGTGAGCCAATGACATTGTGTAAGATGTGTGCATGTTTTTATTTTTTATTTTTGTCAGCATTTGTATGTGTAGGCAAGGAACAAGCCATCTGGGAGCTGTAGCATCTAACTCAAAGTAAGCGTTCTCAAAAGCTCTCAAGGGCCCTTGCAAATCATTCGATAGAGACACAACCACACACGTCTATATAAACACACATTTGTGCACACGTTTCTGAAACGTCTCCTTTGAAACGGCATCAGCATTATGAATGAACATTGTCTGCACTTTTTGTTTCTCAAGCTTTCTCACTTCTCTTTTTTCCCCATCCTTTATCCATCGCTCTTCGTAAGGCTGTAAGTATCTATTATGTTTTGTCAATACTGTAATTAAATTGGACAGCTTAATGCAATTCTCTGTGATCCATAGGCCTTTATGGATATAAAAGCTTTTCTGGCCCCACGCCCAAAAGACGTCGAGCAAATTTAGATGAGTTACTATTGGCAAAAAAGAAAAGGAAAAAATACTTGTAGAGGTTAAAGTAGCAGTGTGCACACATGGTCATTTGTTATTGTCTAATTCACTTAAATGTCCCCAATGCCATTTTGTTTTAATGCATTTCCTGATTTGAATTGTCTTCCATGGGACCAAGCTATGTAGCTACTGTGCCCTTCTCTTCTTAATTCCCGCTAGCTTCCTTCTCTTCAAGTGGTTTAGTGAAGCGATATTGCAGGCTCTTAGGAACGTTTATGGAGATAATAAAACTTAAAGCAGTGGAGGATCAAGAGACCACATTAGAACGGACGCAGGAGTAAGAGATAAATGGAAGAAGAGTAGAGGGTGGATTAAAAGGCAGGAAAGAAAAGACAGAAACAGGCGTTAGACTACAGTGACTAAAGTGATATATTGTATATAGTGTATATATATATATTATAGTGGATAAATAAAATGAAAATAAATGAGATATCACATGTATCACATTGTGCACTGAAAAATTTGATGAGTAAAGCTGAGCCAACCTATGAGTCAGCTCAGGTGCATATTACACACAGCAGTCTTTTTATTTAAAAAAAAAAAAAAAGAAAAAATATAAACTTAAAAAAAAATTAAAAAACAACCTCCAAATAAAATAGCTTTAAATGAAAAATTTTCATTATTGTTGTGAACTAATGTGCCGTTTGGAAAAAAAATGAAATCCTCTAATTAGGAATTTGAAAAAAAGACAATAAAAAAAAGTGTTTTATCAAGTAGGATATCATACATCCTCTTATGTTCCAAAGATACAATATGTAATAAATTACATATCTGTTAGTTAGGCATTTAGCTCCCTATTCAAAAACAATGTACTGAAAGTTGCTGGCAACCACATCGATGCTTCATTCATGTAAGATGTAAGTTGTCAATCCCATTGTTTGAAAGACTGAACTGGTATGGTGCTTATTGTATATGAGTCTAATGTCAACTGACGTACCTAATTTGGGGATATACCATCCTCAGCTTGTAGAAAACCGCCGTTAGGTGTCCAATTTAGTGGACACAAAAGGGTTAAAATTAGAGGGAAAAGATAATTCATTTAAATTCAGCTTTATTTGTATTGCACCAGTTCACAACAAAGTCATCATAGGGCATTTTATAGACAAATCAACTGCGATCCAATCAATATTCATAGAAGATGATTCATAAAAATAATAGCCTAGCTAACAGACTGCATCAAATCTTGACTTTGATTCAATTCCCCATCCTGAAAATGCCTAAGGCAGAAATTGAGATTTGAAAAAGGACAAAAATCTTCTTTTATTTCATTTAATAATATTCGTGAATCCACACATTGTCATGCATGTAGCCCCTGGTATCTCTCTGTAAAATAATTTGTTTCTCCTTATTTATACATAAAGCCATGCAGGATAAATGAACAACAGCTGACAGGGCCTGAGAAGGACTTTAGACCAGAAATCCTTAAAGACAGAGATAAATCCAACAGAGTTAAATCATTGTCACTGGATTTAAATGTGTATTATATTTTCATACCATGATCATATTATCATTTCAGACTTCTTCGTACATGAAAACACATCATTTCAGATTAACACATTAAGCGCAAATTAGATGGCACACTTCTCTCTTCTGTAGCGAGCGTCTCTTACATTTTCTCCATTGGTGAAAAGCCCTATCTATAATTGTCAGCAGACTCCACATTGACAACTTGGGGGCTTCTGTTTAGGTGAGACCAGCTGATCCAGAACAAGTTAAGTGTAAAAAAAAAAAAATGAAATAGTTCCGACTGGAACTGTGTTATTGAGGATTTAGACAAAAGGTTTTGATAAGGATTACCATGCTGGCTAAATGGATTTCTTCTTTAGGAAAAATGATAAAAATGTTAATGGTATGAGGCTTTTTCAGATATGCTCACAGGGTTCTCTGGAATCTATAAAAAGAGAGAAAAAACAACAAATTTCTCTCCATAGAGGTTTTTGGCTGAAGGGGTCAAACTCCTCATCGCATACTTTAAACGGCCGGGCAGGCCTTTAAGTGAATGGTGAAATAGGTTAACAAATGGCCAGTGGTGAAACAGAGGGTAAGTGCTGCTTATGCATTAGAATAAGGATGAACCTAACAACCCCTGTTGAGCGCTTTTCTGACTGACTGAATGGGTTCCATAGCAGGAAAGATGGACAAGCCTTGAAGACTATGGGCTGTTAGGGAGGCTAAAAGGAAGCAGATGCCTCAAAGAGAGCAAAAGAGGAGAGATGAGGGTCGACGGGAGGAAGGTGAAGTAATGAGGACAGGTAGAAAGCTGGCAGGCGATGGAGTGAAAATGGGTGACAGGTGAAAGAAGCTAAGAACGAAGGCAGGAATTCACAAAGAGGTAGAGCACGGTAGCACGCAAAGACATGTGAGGATGGTTGATGAGTGGAAAGAAAAAAAAAAGGTTTGGTCGAGAACATTATAGGATGGAGAAGGGTAATGGAGTTAGAGGAGAAAGAAGAGAAGCAGAGGTGTGAATAAAGAAGCTGACTGTGGCGTTTTGCCTTTATAAGCATCTTGGGAGCACCCATAAATAATACACAGCAAATTAGCAGATTGGACAGAGGAAGAGGACTGCTAGAAGTGTGTGTGTGTGTGTGTGTGTGCACGCGCTGCAGAGTGAAAGTGCTTCTCTGAACACACACACATGGAAGAGATTATGCGTTACTGCGTTTGCTTTATGTGTGATGTGAGTTCATATAAAAACGTGGGGCACTGAATGTTCAGTACATCTATGTGTGTTCGCTTGTGAGCTTATATGTAAGGCATTTCTCAGAGCTCTGATTTGTCTCTCAGCAGGTCAGCGTTGTCAAGGTTACTGCAGGCCATTTTGCCACAGGGCCAATTAACTTTGCGCAGAAACAGTACAAAACACCACAGTTTTCTGAGCAGTGCCGAGATTAAAGACAGTGAGTCTGTGTGGCGCTTCGGGTCTGATGGTATGGTGCTGAAAGAAGCCAACAAGCAGAAAGAAAGAGACTAAAATAAAGCGGCACTCTTATGTTGTTGGTGTTTTGCTGTAACAGCTGCATGATCGTTTATCAATATGAAGGAGAGGAAACTATTCAATGAGAGATATGGGAGTTGTCAATGACGTAGTGAGTAAACCCGCTGAAGCTGACATGTTTCCCTGTCTGCAGTTCAGTTGGGAAAAAAGTAAGTAAATGTTTTTTTATAGGACACCTTTTTAGATAAAAAAATGCTTATCAAAATACAATAAAAAGATATAAAATACAATGAAATGTCTTTATGTGATGCAAGAAAGTCATCAAACACAATATAAATTGGTTTGATTACTGAGACACATTTTCCCTTTTCATATGACCAAGTTCAAAAACTGTGAATTTAAATAATGAAGAAGCTTTCATTGAAAATCATAATCCTGTTGAAGTTTTAGAACATAGAGCAATTAATGAGTATACCTCCATCGTGCCTCCAAAGCATCAGAATATTGTGCTTCATTACATTTTACTGTAAAAGCACAGTGCATTACTCAGGTTTCTCTCTTGCTTAGTAAGTGTCTTTTTTATACCATAGTCTTCAAATTTTAACCAATGTTGCTGCTGCAGCTGGTTGCCAGATCTTGTAACTGAATAAGCAATCTAACACATAAAAGCAAGTCCTGAAAAAGTGACTGGTTTTTCAAAGCATCTTTGGAAAGGAGGGTGTGCATCATAGAGCAATATTATTCAGTCTTTCATTGACTGACCAACTAACCCTCAACATAACTTACAAGGCAGAATGAAATCCTGGAGCATACAGCAGTATTGCCACTTCTTTGTTGGAACAAGACAAAATTAGCCACAGCATTTGTTCTAATGAACAGATACAGGCAGGCATCAGACGGCTGGCATTCTGACTTCAGCAAAGATGTCAGTGATACTGTGTGTAGACATAGTTGAACCATCATCGCTGCTAAGTCTGAACACTTCAGAAATGTTGTAAACATTTGGCTGAACATTTTGCTTTTATGAACAGGGAAGTTGCATAAGGTGCATAATTGCAGTAAAGAAAAGGAGATTTTTACAATGGCTGCAACCATCTGAGTGCACTTGGTGAAATAAATTGACTGTGATGGCGAACAGAGCGGACTGTCATCCTCCCTTTCTGTGTAGCACTAGCCTAATTCCTCTGGTAGACTGTCTTCCACAGTGGCTACTGGCTGCTGTCGTCTTAGCCTCAGGGCCTGTCTGGTGGGGTGTGTGTGTGTGTGTGTGTGTGTGTGTGTGTGAAAGAGGAGGGGGTGCATTTGCATGAATGTGGATGGATAGATGGATATAAGAATGAAAGATACAATGAGGGAGACAAAATCACTTTTTATGTCCGTGTGTCCCTGAGAGTGTGTGTGGTTGCTATGCTGTCTCTAGGCCCTAATCTCTTTAGCGAGCCCCATGATCCAGTTAGAAGCAGCAAGTGGCTAATGTCAGGGCTAACTGGAGGAGAGGGATCTATGTGAATGTGTCTGCAGCTGCAGATGATTGTGTGTATGTCTCCGACTGTATCCATATCCTTGTTAAGCTGGTCTGGGTCTATTTGTAAACTCAAGTGTTTGTTCGTTGGCTGAATAAATGTTAAGGCATCTACTTGCATGTGGTTGCATAATATTCTTTGTGTTGTTCGTGTGTGTGTTTGTGTCTTGCCGGGTGTGTCTGAAAAGCACCAGTGCCCATTATGGTTGAATGATTAGATTGAGAGGATCCTGATTGTGCAGTATTATTCCTCTTCCCCTCCTTGGGCCGCCACCCCCCTCCCTGGGCCGCCACTCCCCTCCCTGGGCCGCCACCTTAACGTGGTGGAGGGGTTTGCATTGGGGCACCGATGCGAGCGCCTGGTGGCCGAGCCTTTGCTCATGGGGCCCGGCCGGGCCTAGCCCGAAGAGGCCACATGGGTTCCCCCTCCCGTGGGTGGTGGGTCCTGAGTTGGTGCGCGAGGTTGAGCGGTTCCAGCTAGATATAGTTGGACTCACCTCGACGCACGGCTTGGGCTCTGGAACCCGAAACCTTGAGAGGGGCTGGACCCTTTTCCACTCTGGAGTTGCTCGCGGAAGGCGC